>JXSR01S009035.1:44534-60429 GCA_000969725.1 Ophiothrix spiculata
ACTTATGAATATTTGAGATCATAAATTGAACAAAATAAAGCCAAATTTATCATAGATTTACCTTACAATGCCTATAAAAACGTATAAACTACCTAGTTACGGCCGTGATATGCCCAAACATTTGGCATTGATTTGCGATCTCGCATCACACATTGCCCATTGTGATCACACATCGCCCGACTGTCAGAAATACTGCATTCCGCTACGTCACTGTATCCCAGGATCCCTTGCGCGGGCGAGCTAAAAATAGCCATGGGGGCTTTTCCAAAAGCTTGTCCAGACCAGTATCGCTGCAGGGCGAAAACTTTTTATTAAGCTTTAAGTTTACAAACATTAAATTTTGATTAAAAAAGGCACGCGGAGGACTTCAGAATTTACAGTAAACTTAGACTACAGTAAAAATATAGGTAAGAGACTTAAAAACTGTTTTAAGAATTTTTTTTTTCAAAAAAGTGCAAAAAATACAAAGCAGAATAAAGCGGAATTTTGCATTTGTAAAGCAGAAAATTTTTGGCCTTAAGTAAATGCAATGAATTTTTTTTTGAGTGTACCGCTGAGCTATAAAGGCAGCGTTGAGATCGTGATCAAAAATCTAAAGCATAAACATTAGAATGCCGTATTTGTCTTTTGTTTACATAAAAATTGCAATGTTTGCCTCATTGGAATGCTCAATTTGTAAGAAAATTATGCGAATGTGTATATCAGACAAAATGTAGATAATGTAGATACTTAAAACAGGTAATTCACAGCTCAAACAGGGCGAACTCAAGAGGCAAAACAACGCGGGTTTGCTACATTATCATTCAATATCAACTCAGCATATTTTTAAAATATTGTTTGTAATTCAATAAGAAGTATCAAGCCTACAATCTGTCAAAATTTGAAACCAGTCGAATTGTTCGAACATCATGAAATTATGAGGTTTCGGCGAAAAAGGATCAACTTTTTTCGAAGTAGTCTTTGGGCGTCATTTTGAACTTGATAATGGACGTGAAATCACTATTAAAGTTTCATGTATAAACTAGAGACTCTATTCAATATGTACGCCAAAAATTGCGATATTCTGATAGGTATAAGTAGGTAAAAACTTGCAGTAAACATGACATTTAAGCCGAGCGAGACGTTTTTAGGGACTGTAGCCTTAATGTTGATTTTTAGTTGACTTTAGTGATATCTGGACTATTATAACGAACAAAAAAAAGACTCAAATTAGAAATTAAGGATGAAATTTGTTCTGCAACTAAATATAATGCCTTTACATATGTTATTCAAACCACAGCTGAATGCATAATGCAAAATGTCATTGTCATGTTAGTTCATCCGCTCAATTAAAATGCAGTATTGTATGATAGCGATTTCGTTTTTATGGGATTGTTTTTTTAAACACACAATGTAGGAATCGGGCTCCATGAAGATAACAAACCGTCCCTTTCCCACTGCAAATGTTAAGAAGGAAAATTGCAAAATATTTTACACTTGTATATATTTAGTTGCCCAAGTTGATTGAATCACAGCGTCTGTTGTAAATTCAATACACTCCACTTCCTCCAAGATCAATCCTAATTTTGGTCGATGTAGACTGATTTTCAGTGCCACGTTTATAAATTGACGTCAATATTCCAAGGCCGACGAGTATCTGACAGATACAGTCACTAAATGATGGATGTAATGCAGTAAGACAAGTGTACAAGAGAGGATGAATTCATCTTGCAGGAAAATGTATTGCACCATCTGAATATTATAGGAGTTGAAAATATAAGTATGGATTTTTGAGTCGGTGAGACTGGAACTGAAATCTTGAATTACAAAATTTGAGTGTGTATTCAATGTATTTTCATTGCATTGCTAACTCATAATTATTAAATTGGTAGTTGAAAACTGTGGATGAAGACTTCCCATAAATGATGCAAAGATGAGCAGTCCTCCAGGGGTGTTTAATTCAATATTAATGGGTTCCAATTTCTGTTACCCCTGTTACTTAGTTGGGGATTTTGATCTGCTATAAATAGCATTGTATATTTAAGATGAAGATTATCTGGAGTTTTCACATGAAGTTTACAATCTTGGAAAGAATAACACATTCCCAAATCTGAACACAACCTTAACACTCCCAAAAGGTTACAAGAGAAAATCACCAAAATAATCTGAATAAGTCATAGATGGGGGTCTTATATGAGCACTAGGTAGCGTCCGCCAGTAGCTTGGTATAGGTGAGAAAGCCCGGGTTCGAGCCCCAGTGGAAACCACCAATTTTTGACACCTTTATTTCCAAGTAGATTTAGAACGAAAGGGGATAGGTAGGGATAATTGCTATCAAATATTTTAGGCATTCTGTATGATCCCAATGTGCTTGGAGTATTATACAAAAAATAAAGTCCATACATCAGGGATTGACAACTATGACTCAATATAAAACAAGACTTGAACAGCTCAATCTATAAGTAAAAAATCTTTGAATGCCAAATATCTGAGATATATTAATGTCTTAATGTTTGCTGCTTAATAAAACATCTCTCAACGTGATCATTCTACACTTTTTTTTTTGGTGATTGTAGGAATAGGTGATCTGACTCCAATCAAGTTGGTACTCATATGATAGGCCTAGATGTATAAATTCTGTAGCATGTTCCTACATGTTGGAAAAGGCTCAAAAATTATCTTACTTAAATACAAGCAAAACCCTTTCAGTCAGAATTTCAGTGTTACATTCTAAATTAAGAAAAGCACCTTTTAACAATCTTCATGATTCAGTTACAAGAGATGCAGATTTATGCATTGAAAAAGATGACATAAATTCATATAATTGATTGCCTAACTACTCGATACCAATATTTTTGAAGATAATATGGCAATACTTTGGGAAGGATTACATTACATGGCCTCACTGTATGTCGGTTTACTGGGTTACTTTCGCATTGATTCGTTTAGTTACTCTACTTTTTCAGAATAATTAGATTAGACAGGTAGCTATACCATGATTTTTTTGTTCTTTTATTGTCAAGAATGTTTGAAGCTTAATAGTGCAGTGAAAAAATGGGGTCAACCAATAAAATAAATCAAACTGTACCAGTAAGTCAGGCTTTGAGGATATTTTGTCTAGCTTGTGTACAAATTGAGTTGAGGATATTTTGCCATTTTGTGTTACTCAACTGGGAAGATTTTGTTCATTCAGGGTCTTTATTTTTGCTCCATGTTTTGTCAATGTTTGATGTAATGTAAGGAATGTCTTTGTTCGGTCTTTAAAAAAAATTCATCTAAGTTGTTCTCATCTGCATGAAATCCATACATACCTGGTAATGTCTGGAAATCACCATATTATTGGTAACCTTTTAACATGTAAGTCCCTAACTTATTTGCAAAACCTTGTCCAAGATACGTGTGTAGCATAATAGTATTCCAAATGTTATTTTTAATATTGTCATTTGTAGATAGAGTCCTTATATTTTTTCTGGAGAATTAATTAATACTATGTGTGTAACCTTGCTTTTCAAAGAAAAGTCATGAAATAGGGTAATATGATAATCAGTTTGATGTTCAACCTGAGAAGTTAACTTTTTTAGTGTTAATATTGAAATCATTGTCCATGTTCAGTTCAGTCATGTAGGGAAATTTATATTGGTATTTAATAATTTAAGAAAGAAATGAGTTAAAGCATAAAATGAATGAGAACTCCACTTGTCAGGTCTGCAAGTAAATGCACTGCATTTGTATGCTGTGTTTAGTCTGAACTTACTGTGGCGGGCGGCATTAGGCTAGACAAATCGATTGCAACATTTGTAGAGTCCATTTGTGTCAGGTCTCTAGGTTTGGACTTGTTTACATTGTAAATATACAGAATTGACTGCAGTCATCTGATGCATATACAAATTTTTTTAAAACAGATTCTAGCAAAATAATATGAAGTGAACCTACTCTATGGCCAAATGTTATTAAGGGTATAATTATATGTTGTTGGATTATTTTGTTTTGGGGGAAAATATTAAAACAAACAATTTGATTAAATATTCATTAGAATCAATCAAGATTCTAGCTCATCGAAGATGGTACTTTTAAACCTCATTTTAAACAAAACAAAAGCAATTTAGAATTGTCACTTTTTAATAATGGTCTGATATATTTCAAAAACTCTTCAAACTAGAATAGAAAAAAATCCCAGAATTTAATATGAGGATGACCATAATTGATTACACTGTCCTCCATGTTTACTTCCAGGTTTCAAGTAAATGTCATTACTGGGCATACAAAATAAATGACTTCTTCCTCTGTGGTCATTTTCAGGAAGTCATCCAGGTGATATTTGTATGAGTTGTGTGGTATTTTTAAAATCATCCTACATAACTATAATTGTTTACATTACAATGAAAATAAGTTTTCAGGTGTCAGTTTAAAGATACAATAGTTATAATTAATAGGGAGCAGGACAATGTGGAAAAAGGGGGTGTGGATGGTTTGGGGCGGTAAGAAGATGGATATGTCACAGTCTTTATTTCGCCTGGACCAGGTGAGGAAGCAGAATAAGGTTCTACAAACGCACAACATAATTGGTTTTAGTTAAGCAATTAAAACAGAAGTTTAGTTTGGCAATCAAATGAACTTAATCAACTCATGTTAAACATTCAATGGTTGATGGACAAAAAAAACACACCAAAAAAACAGGAGACACATAGAAAATGCCAAAGCTTTATAGCTTGATGAACAATTAGTATTTATCCCATATTCAGTAGAATTACTGTACAGAGGTAACATCTGAAGCTAACTTAAAGTGAAGGCACAAGGAGGATTTACTACCCAGAAACGTCTACAGACTAATACACATCCATGTAAAGCAAGCATCGAATGGAAGTTGTAGATGCCCAGAAGTACGATATTTTCCAAGTATATCAAGCGCTTGGCTGTGACGCAAGTAGTCTCAAATATACCACATGTGGTTCAAATGGTGTTGCTTTACATAGTTCATTCCGACTGTCATGCAATATGACATCTAAGGAACTTATTAACAGCCAGCCAGTAGGAAAAAATGGTTGATGTGCAAGGTGCTTGATCAAGTCCTAGTGAATTGAGTCAGTGTATAGGAATTCAAAGAGGCTCTATATATTTTTTTTGTTTTTAAGTGGTAGTATATTGAAAGAGGATTTGAGTCTGTTGGGAAAGAGAAGATATCGTGTGTATCCCATCATGCATTGTTTCCTGTGGGATTGTTTGTACAGGAAGTTATGTGAGTAGTTAGTGCTGAAATGCCCATAAATCAAAGTTAGTTGTTGTAATCTTGCATAGTGGGCATATTTCATCACTAACTACTCACATGACTTCATGTACAAAATTTCCCATAGGAAGCAATGCATGATGGGATACACACGATATCTTCTCTTCTGTTGGGATGCATAAGTTGTAATCTAGGAGTTTTGCTACATGTGTCAATTCTGAATATTACCTTATAGCTATTTTGACAGTTGCAAGTATGAAAATCTTTAGGGAAAGAAGAGGGTGGACCAGAATTACCAAGAAGTAGTTGGAAAAAAAAATCTATAGGGTGATTTTGCTAAAATCGAGGGAATCCTCTATTCTGTAGGATCTCTTTGCACTCTATTGTGTGTCTTGTTTTTTGTGTGTTAGTCGTCATTTTACTGTTGTATAGCTATTGTTGCTGCAAATAATTCTCGGATAAACATTGTGTCTCAGTAACCTTTAAATTCACAAGGCTTTATAGGCATGTGCAAAGTTGCAGTATTGTCGATTTTCTATTCGGAAACAATGTTGCATAATTTCCAGTGTCCTGTTCTTGTCACAACTTGGAAATATGTATGGGGTCCGTGTTCAAAATTCATGTTCGCATCTGAAATTTACTTGAAACAATAACAGTTTATCATCTCACATTTTGAAAGCAGATTCTTATTCTACATGAATCTTAATCTCTCCAGTAGTTCAAATATTGCAAGTTACCCCTGTAGATGCAGGAAACTTGCTAGAAGGAAGGAACTCTCTTATTACTACAAATAAAGAAATAGCACACAGAATCGGACTCCACAAAGTTCTATATGAGAATTGCATTAACCAGTTGCAGATGCAAATAAAATTGTTAATGGTAAAATGTTGCAATTTGTTATCCAAGTGTGCTCTTGGAGTGCATTTTGTATATTAGCACCAATTTGAGGATTGCAATCTCCTTGTCCTCTGAATGAATTATGCATATCTTTGAGCAGACATCTCCTTCCAAATGTGATATGCAGGTTGCTGAATTCTGCAGACAATGGACAACATTTTGTATTTTATGGTTAAACCAATATTATTTTATTTTTAGCGGTTTCCTCTAACTCAGTTATATTTGTATCACTTTTTTCCCCTTTTATGCAGGTGAGAAGTACAGACCCAGATGATCCAAACAGAGAAAGAGTTGTTCAATTACTAGATGATTTCAAAGTGTCTGGAACCAATGGCACACGTATCCTTTGCTTCATCATTATTTAAGTATATATATTAGTTGCACAGTGTGTCTCTAAACTCGTTGAATCTCTACATCCAGAGTTATTTGGCAGGAACCGAGTGGACCTGAATACCACCAATTTAGCTCCATATACTTGATGATACTGGTAGTATGCTATATGGTGTATTTTAGTCTGGTATCTCCTCTTAGGGTTATTTTGATTTATATCGCTCATTCATAAATTCCAAGAGATTTCATTGATTTTATTGCCATTTGAATAACTACCATTACGTTTTAATGAAATATGTATATGTAGGTCAACTCAACCACTTATGGATGATATTAGAGTTTATCAGTATTTTTACGTTAAATAATTTACAAATGAGTGATATAAAACAAATATTAACTGTCTTAAATTTGTCATAATCAGTTAATATTTGTGTACTAATAATCAGGTAGAATTTATCCTTACCACAGTATTTGTGTATAAGACATGGTAACTAAGTAACACTGATTCTAGTGTGTATAGATAGCAACAGGTATTCTGTATTAATGTCAAAGATTTCTTTACAACGTTGTCTTTACAAGCTGCTAAAAAACTTGTAGTCAATCAATCATTTTATTATTCATGAATGCAGGAGTTGGCACTGATGGGAATATTTCACACAATCCGCACAAATCTTTTTAGCCAGCCAGCCAGCAGGTATCTCGCACTTGTGCATCTGAAAGTAAGCTTAACATCACAAGCTTCTGTGGGCAATGTCGTGCAGGATTAGGGGTCCTCTTCTTTGTCTAGGCAATTCATACGACTAGGTAGAGTTCTTGATAAGCCTGGGTTTAAGTTGGGGGCAAATTATATTCTGTTAAAGGAAATGCAACCTGAATCAGGCAGGATTAGGGGATATGACATACGGGCGTGAGTGTGTCGTGCAGTGTTGTTTATTTCATTTGTTATTTTTAATAATATGCCATTTACCCAGATAAGCACTTATATTACGATATTACGTATATAGAATAAATCTCAACACTAGGAAATCCCCTGGCCCAGATGGCATTCTTCCAATTTTTCTAAAAGCTTGTGCTAATGAGCTAGCCCCGGTCTTGTGCAGTTTCTTTAATAAATCTATATCCACAGGTGAAATTCCATCTGCTTGGAAATGTGCTAATGTTGTGCCTATATACAAAGGTTCGGGTAAACCCAAAGATGCCATCTCAAGCTACAGACCTGTTTCGTTGACATCAATTCTCTGTAAGGCTCTGGAGCGACTGGTCTGTAAACGTCTTCTTAGATATCTCAATGAGCATAATATTCTGTCAGAAAACCAGTTTGGGTTCCGTCATGGTAGGAGTTGTGAACAAATGCTGGCTAAGTTTTATCATTTTCTCAGTGGTTATCTTGATAACAGTAGAGATTGTAATTTGGTTGATGGAATTTTTCTTGATTTTAGTGCTGCTTTTGATAGAGTTGATCACTGTATTTTACTTCAAAAGCTTCATAATTATGGTATAAGAGGTAACTTGCTGAGTTGGATTAAAAGTTTTCTTTTAGAAAGAAAACAGCGTGTTGTTTTCCGTGGTTCTTATTCTGAATGGGCTCCACTTACGTCGGGAGTGCCTCAAGGTTCTGTTCTCGGTCCAATCTTGTTCCTCCTATTTGTCAATGATATTAACGAAGGGCTCACCTCTCCCTTATTCCAATTTGCAGATGACCATACTGTTGAAGGTTTGCGGCCTACTGGCCCTATTTACATTTTATAAGGTGTTTCATGTGTTTATTGACTCAGTATTTGGGTTTATGTGTACATGTATTTTGTAAATAAGTGTGTATTAATTATTTTTATTTTTCTATTTATATTATTTTGTAGGGAAAGAAAAACATGTTCCATACTTGAATAAGTATAATCAGAGGTGTAACATGAAAAAACAATATATAGAAAGTGATTAAACTTCAGTACTCAAAACTAGAAAAATTGTATTGATATCCTAAGCATCTTATAATTACCTTAAATTCAAGCAGTCATAACATGTGCAGAGCAGAGAGACAGTATTGGGTGCCCCATTGTGGCAGACAAAGGCAAGACATGATGCGCATGGGATTTAAATCTCTGAGTTTTCAAATTGGCAAGGATAAATCTTGTTCAAAAATCATTTTACTCAAACATGGAAATACTCGTCTCTGCATTAAACATTCAGTCTTGACTGATCCGCGTTGTTAAACATGATGATGTTTTGAGATACACAATGGGAAGATTTTGTGAATTATTTATAGATGTCTTCGTTAGGAAACAGTAACAGCCTTTGTGTGAAGAGTGTGTGATTTTAAATGACACCATAATGGGAAGCCAATTCAACCTTTTGATCAATTCGTTTATCAGAAAACCATCATGTAAAGATCTGAAAGTAACTTGATTGCTGATGACTTGGGATAAAGCATGCGTGCATGGATAAAAATGTGTTCTTACTCACAGGTAGATTGTGCAAAGTACCGACTTACATTGTACCCCCAAATTCTTGAGTCATATTTCTTTTGAAATAACATTATTGTGAATATTGCTAATGATGGTATAAAAAAGTAGGTAAACAGGCGTGTGCTTTATATGCAATGTGCCTTTTTAATAGCGCACCACGGTTTATCTTGTGTTGCATAATGCATTAGTCCATGCCAGGTTCTTGTTTGCAGATTCCAGACACAAATGCAATTATGAAAGCATTTTCTCTCCATGAATTTACAATCACGTTAGGAAGCACTTTGCTATATTTATACTGCTTATTACTGTCACATATGCTTCACACTGCCATTTTGCACTCCATATATTAAAATAATATTTTTATTTCAAATTTAATTGCCCATTTACCAGTTGACCTTCACGAGCTGATCAATATATTATGCTTAAAATACTGCTGCCTGAATACAGCATGGCTTTCAATTCGCATACAACTATGGTAGTCTTGTAGTAAACCAAATAGGAAGAAATACTATGTCAAAGGGTGTGAGAGTTCAGATTTTAATCTGATTTCAGATTTTGTCATGCCTTCAAAAGAGTCATTATTTTAGCTTTTTTTGTTGTTATTTTCAGCCTGTTTTTGGAATTTTGTCACTATTTTCTGATTTTTTTATCAGCCGACTCTCACAGCCCTGTATGTCAATCCACTCTATGTATTGGTTTGAGTTGTATGCAATGATTGTTTTCATAATTCTTAATTGATTTGCAAGTATTTGCAAAGAATTAAAATATCATGCTATGATTAGTGATAAAAGTGATTATATTTGATTAGTGATACCACCGCGGCAAATAGTAGACTCCTAGATCCAAACACTGTGGTGGCACACATATGTAGATATAACTGTATGATTACAGAAACATTTCATATCAAGTGGATTCTATTTCTTATGGTCCAATGGATTAGCAACTTGCATTTGAGTTGCTATAGTGCCAGTGATTCTCAACTAGCGTTTTTTTAGCGTGGCGCTTTGAGCAGTTCTGATTGGCGCTTTAAAGCTCTTATAAAACAAAGAAATACATTTAAAAGAACAATGAGAAAAAGGCACATTTGGCGCTTTACCTTACAATTTTCTCATTTATGTGGCGCATTGTAAGAACTAGTTGAGAATCCCTGCTATAACGAATCAGTTTTGAGCTGGAAGTCCAGGGAATTGATAATTAGCCAATTGAAACTAAACTTTCAAAGAAATCTTCTATAAATATTAAGTGGACCAGAGCTGTTCCATTTGGGAGAACCATATTTTATGTCAAATTCTATTTTGAGTTTCACAGTTGTACATATCAAGGAAATTTAAACTTACACACTTATTACAATTTTCTTATCAAGCATTGAGCTAAGTTATTGCACCTTCAGTGTTTTTTGGAAACAGACTTGATAGCTGGTCAGATCGTGTTAAGTCGCAAACAATGTGTGTATTTGAAAACCATTTCCCCTTTTCCAGTAGAAAATAATGTGGAAACCTTTTCCCCATTTCCAGAATCAAAATTCAATGTATCAAAAATTGGGATTTCCATTTATAGAAATCACAAGCTGTAATGTGTCACTTTCATGATAATAGGATACTTGTATGATTTTATTACAACGATCATCATGTTACAAACCTTAACCAGCTTTACTTCAGATGTATGTATGGTGTTTGAGGTACTAGGACATAACCTGCTGAAACCAATTATCCAATCCAAATACATGGGACTACCACTAAATCAAGTCAAAAGTATTGTCAGACAGGTAAGTAGTTTTATTTGCTTACAGGTAGGCTCAGAAAAGTTGTGCAACAGATGTACCAGAATAGAGCTAAATTCAGACTCGACTCAAATGCCAGAATGTGTTTAGATAGGAGTTTTGAGCAGTCTGATAGATCGATATCAAAGCGCAATACCATTTGTGTGAACGCAATCTGAGTTCAGAAAAACTGAACTTTTTTGTGTTTTCATGTTGTCTGCTGTCACAGTCTCAAAGTTTTGAATATGAATTTCATTTGCAATGAAAATTATTAGAAATGCAATTCATTGCATTGCAAGTATGACATTAGCTTAAGAGTAATCTGATTTGGTTTACCGACGTATTTTATGTTGGTTCTATTTTCTGTTGGTTGTCGTGTGAAAAATACATCTTTCAGATTTAAAGGATTTTAAAGGAAGATCCCAAACAACCAATTCTACCATGTCTGAAAAGCTTGATGAATATGATGCCCAATCTTGGGTAATAGGGCCCTTGGCAAACATGTACAGCATTTCGAGTACTACCTAGGGGATGCATCATTTTTTGAACATAATTGAATTTCTTCAATTGGTTACCTGTCAATGTTTGTGTAGCTCAGTAATGGAACCCGATTACCCCCAAATTGCTCTTCACAGTGGTTTGATATGGTAGCATTGTTTTGAATCCCCCTTAAAATTCTGTGATGCCCTCCCATATTTGGTATTTTAGCTGGATCTCTTATGTAATATATGTTTTTATCTACTTGGTAATTTAGATTTGTGTATGCTATCTTGCAGTCTCTTTAAAATCAGAAATCCAATAAACTGAAAGCTTCTCGATCTAAAAAAAAAAGAATAGTTTTTATTTTATTACCAGCTGTTATTGGTTGCGTTTGATTCTGAGTGAAATATGTTGTACTGATCAAATATTTAATAGATATTAAAATAAAACCCAAATTAAAAGTCAGTGATAATGTAGAAGATAAAGTAAAAAGGTGTGTTCCTCACATAAATGTGGTTTTGGTACAAAAATAGGTATTTCTTGTTTTGAATAAAATGCTTACGAAACAAGTAACTAATATAATCCTCTACCATACTGAATTATTCATCGTTAGTTGTGGTTGTTAGTGTTATTTTTTTAGGCTACATCATTTGCCAGCTTCACACTAGTTACGGATATCATCTCAGTTCAAAGTAATACATTTTACACATCATTATTCCGTAGGCAACTGTTATGTAACCATGGCTATTGAATTGCATATAGAGAGCCGGTGTTTCCAGCTGAAATTGATTCTGCAAGGCTGCAAAACTGACAGTGCAGTACATCCATGTGTGGGTTCCTTGCACTTCTTCTGTAGATAGCAACTTATCTCCAGGCTTACATATCGGGCTAGGATAATGGTGATGGTGAAATATTCATGAGGTTTTATCTTTGCAGATTTTCCCGAATCATTGTGTGCATCACGGAAAATAAACTGTATAAAAATTTCAAATCACAAATTTCCTCTTGTCAAGTATTCTTAAAGAAGGACATCTTCTATGAAATTGGAGTGATACTAGACCTGTGAACATTATTTTTTTCCTAAAAATATTAGCTTGCAGTCTCAAATTACCTGCCCCAGCTGTTGGTGTGTGACTAACTTTGCAATATGTTATTGTCACACATTTTATGAGAAATTTGATGATTTGATTTCATGAAATGTCAAAATTAAGATGATGTGTAGGTGTGGGCAGCAATGGATGAAAATTGTGAGCTGTTTGAAGCGTAAATTTTGGAATGATATTGACAGGAAGTGTTGGTGGTAAATAAATGTATTCACTGAAAGGGTGTTTATATGATGTAATTAGGAGTAAAGATCAAGGTTATTTTAATCAAAGGTGGACATGGTCAAATAATTATCAATTTGTTTACAGCTACAGCGTTTCATGCTTTATTCATTTTCAAATTAAATCTAAAACATTCAATTTAGAGAATAAGTATTTCTTGTTTTGTCTATCTGTCATCTCATAATATATAGAGGGATGCGTCCATTATTTTAAGTAATGGACGATAATATTGTATCCACTTATTTAAATTTTTACTCTTTTCAAGAAAATTGGTGTGCTTTTACATCATAAAAACAGTGTGATAATCATCCAGATAATTACTGACACCCCATAAAAATAATGAATGAATCCAAGCTAAGGTTGTTAGAAAATCCCATGAATCCCACCCCCCCCCCTGCTCGAAGAAAACGAGCGTATCCGAATCCCAAAAATTGTAAAACCAATGACTCAAATTTCAAAATACTTACATGTGAGATGTTTGAAAAAAGCTTGAAAAGCATCCCATTTGTGGGCCCATTTGGTTATAAATAAGATACATGTTTTGAGATAATTACTACGAGATATTGTGTTATTCATTAATTTTTTATGTTAGTTTACAGCTTCAACAGTTTGATTTTAATGTCTTGAATTATAATCAACAAAACCAAACGGGATTCCCGAATCCGGCCCGAAACATTTTCGGGAATCCAGAGCACTGAAATGTAACCTGATCATGAGTAGACAGAAGTAGTGTATGGTTAGCAGTACTACAAACTTGTGCTACATCGTCACTTTTTCCCTAACTGTATCCATATTTTACTAAGAACGTTTAAAATTCTACAGACTACAGTATCATTATATCAGATAACTGTATCCATATTTTACAAAGAGGCCAAAGAAAAAAATAGTCTGTCTCAGCTTCCAGCACGCATAGCTTTTATAAATCCAAATTTATCGCATTTCTTTTTTTTTTTAGGTTTTGAGAGATTTTCAGTTTTTTTTTTCATCTTTTTTTCCTACTACTGGGAAAAAAAAGATGAATAAATGGCCGCAAAATGGCCGCGTAGCCCTTTTTTACTAAAAAAAACAAAAAACGCATAGCGCTTAGGGTTTTGACCTTAAGTAAGCTGAGACAGAGTTCTTTTTTTTTTGGCCTAAGAACATTTAAAATTCTACAGACTACAGTATCATAATATCAGATAAAGTCAACTTGTTGGCCCAACATGTCAGTATTGTTAAGTCTGAGCTATGCAAAATTTGACACTGTTAGTTTGTCAATAGCTATATATCTACTGTAGATAGCACATTGATGTTTGCTGATTGAGCATTACTAGACAAAAACAACATTGGCCAATTCATGTCTTGTGTAAGGTCAGTGCAAAATTTTCAAGCCTGAGGAATTTTCTATTTGTACAAAGAATTTGATTTTAACTGTAATCCACTATAGAATGTCAGAGGCTAAGGATAATTTACAAGTTTTGCCGCAAGTCACATCAACATTCATTGGCAGTGATAGATGTTCTTTAGCAATACCTCAATGTGTTTAACATTTATTTAACCATAATTAAGGATTAAGCTTACAGTGATACGAGTTGGATGAACTTGAAACTGAGTGCATCTATTTCAACTGTCTAAACAAAATGTCAATATACGCTTAGCTTAAGTAGAAACTGATGTTCCATTCACCAGTTTTGTTATCATGTCATGTTTGCCACTTAATGACGATTAATGTCACAGGCAATTATATATTCGTACCTTCCGGCAATAAGCAATAGCTGTAGTGCTTGTAGTGCTTAAGAATCATGTAAAAATCATTCTGTTTGGAAAAGCTTGGCAGATTTTCTTTTGTCAAGAGTAGCTATAGTTTTTAATGTGAAGTAAAACTGACATTTACTTGCCTGCAACAAGTTAAATTGATTTGTTAAATTCGTAAATGTTAATATGATCAACCTTTACTGAGTAAGGTTTTGTTAATCAATTCTCTTGAAGCACCTTATTGATTAAACATTTACTTGACCTTCAGTTTTCCCTCATCTTTTTGCATAGGAAAAATGAAAGCAATCCATTTGGATGGGTATCAGTCCCTGAATAACCAAGGTCAAGTTATATATGAAATCTTTGAAAATCTCTGGTGCTTCTATAATTTTCAAACTTTAAATCACTAGGCCTACATGAAATAAAAATGTTTAACTAATTTGTTTTGATTGATGCAAGCAAAGCTCATTCAGTTTTGCAGTTCTTAAGGATGATTTTTTTAATTTGTGTACTATGGTGTTCATGTATTAAGCCAAACATAAAACACAGATCAATGTTTTCAAGCAAACCAATTATGGTCGTGACTTACGACTTAATCACTTTCAAGGTCATAGTCTCTGCAACTAACTGTTATGAAGTGAGTACACATTTGAAATTTCAGGTAGAAATAATGGATCAAATTCACTTTTCAGCGTAATCCACTTTGAACTTTATTTTGTATAATTTACATAGGAAGTGCAAGGCCAAGTAAAGTATGCATATTTGCCTTCAGAATTGAACATAAATGATATTTAGAAGTTTTATTTCAATATTTGACCTCTAGTGATGCTATAAGCAGAGTAAACTCATGGTAAAGATGATATACAATCTTTGTCTAAAAATAAACTAATTTATCAGGCAAATTGGCAGGAGAAGCATGTGTTATTCTATGAGCATATTTTCTCTATTATATTGTGTGACTCATCTCTTGGACGGACACCTTATGCCGTAGTGGACACTACATCATAAATTGAAGGGAGGGAGGGGAGGGGCACTTGCATTCAAAGCTAGATATCGTCATACGAGTGCAAGAAAGCCGTATCTGCAATGGTTTCCATTTCTTATTTTCATTGAACACTTTGTCACTAGAATGCGAAAAATCCTTCAAAATTTGTCTCCCCTATGTCAGTGCCCCTTGAAACGGTTTTCAGGTCATGCTGTCACCTGAAGAACCATTTCAAGAGATACTGACCCAAGACTGGACATAAACCTCACAATTTCTAAAAAAATGTTTTTATTATAACTTGAAAACTAATATATAGAGTATGCATAACAGGTTATTTTGCCAAATGTTATGAACAAGCTTAAAAAATGTAATGTTGCAAAAGTCTTCAAAAAGTCAAAAAAGTTATCTAAATTGATCATGTATTGGTCCAAACAGGCCTGCCCAAATTCCTCTTTTTTTGTTAATGTAATGATGTTAAAAATAATGTTCTTTGTTAATGTAATGATGTTAAAAATAATGTGATCTTTTGTCAACAAAATATTAAAACAAACAATTTATTTAGTACACAAACAATTAACAGTGTAACTGTCTTAACTACGGTTTTAGTTTACTCACGAATGGCTTCTGAGTTGAACAAGTTAGCTAATAATATTCCACGGTAAAGTCTTTTATGACATCTGTGCAAATGTCCACAAATCCAGATCAAAAAATGTACAAAATGTC
>JXSR01S009036.1:44483-61933 GCA_000969725.1 Ophiothrix spiculata
TGTCCATATTGAGGATTGTATATACAATGGAATGCTTTTTGTTTTGGAAAACATGACACAAAATTACATAAAGAACAGTGTTAAAAATGGAAGACAATGTTTGAATAATTTGGATCTTTAACACACTCCAAAAATTATTATTCAATTTAGAGAGTTTGACTTTTTAAATTGAAAATGAAAAGTATCCATACCTATAGAGGCTTATAATGCAATATTAGACATGATCGTACGAATATGTTTGTTTTTCATGATACGTATGAACAATGAAATTACCCATAAAAATATCTGGTCTAGAGATACAACACCTTATATAATTTTCAAAACAAAGAAAAACCAATCAATTTATACCTGTAATGCTCTGGAACTCAAAACATTGATATCCAACATGGACTCATTTATGTCACATGAAAATGGTTTAACATAAAATCTAACAATGTTTTAATACATTAATACATTGCAATGACATTTGATTGTCTTGGCAAATATAGTGTTATTAACACAAAGTTTGATTGTACATTTACACCCTGATAACAGAGAGTTTTAGGTCCCAAACAGTGCTTATTTTGTGCTATTGCATTGTTCCAAACAATTAGTCATATTGCATGTTAAAGAACTTTAGGTCTTAGGACTCTAATCCTAAAACTTAACTCAAAAACCCTACCTCAAAATATCTACAACACTAATAGCCCTACCCCTACCCTGACCTTAAATTTTTGATGGGGCAAAGCACACTTGGTCCGAATGACCCTATATGATATGTTTGTCTTGGATGAGATAGTAGGAATGTTGATCTGTATTAGAGATGTAACATATGAACAATCAAATTTCCTGAAATGCATAAAAATGCCATTCAAACAGAGCAGTTTCCTATTCTTTTGTACTTTGTTTAATTTCCTTAAAATACAAATATTTTAAATTTCCTGAAAAGTTACATCTTTGCTGTATACTCTGCAAATCTTGAAGTATGCAACAAGCAGTCGATTAACATACATAAGCCAATTTGACCAAAGGGGGATGGCATATTTCACGAGAGAATGTACCAATACCATAGCAGACAATGGAAAACACATTTTTCTATATATTTTTTCTTTGGCATTTACATTTGATATTTTTTGTTGTTTAGAATTAACATATTTGTAGAAGACTGAAATTGGCAAAGTTTGAGCCAATAACATTTCATGGTTTTCAAGTTATGAGACATGCCAACATGCTAATGTTACATTGTTTGATGGACACCAATTCCCATTTTTGTCCATAAAACATAACATTCGCCTGAAAAACACCGTTTTGTTTGTAAAAACAGAAATTTACTTGAAATATTCTGGAAATTGGTTTTAAATGATTAATTTTGTTGATATACATAATCTATATAACTAACAGTCAAAATTCATTTTCAAGAATGTGGAAAAAAATCATCATCTTGACTGCTAATGTTACATTTTGATGACAATGCACTGCCCATCAAATAAGTGGCTTTTGCAAAGATCAGTGCTGCTTATTTTGAAAATGCAAGCATTTATAAAGTAAATTTTTATTCTTAAATATGTATTTTGATGTACTATGTCCATGTAAAAGACTATATGGGACACTGACCAAGTATTATGCTTCAAATCACTTCAAATCTCAATTTTCATGCAAAAATGGGAATAAATGGTACCCTCTATCGTGAGATATGCCGGATGTTAATTAGTCTGTATTTCTCGAATCATAAGATAAAACAGACAAATGATAACACTACAGAAATTTCAGTTAAAATCCTCAAGCAGAGACATAAATCATCACAAAATTCCCAGAATGTTAATCAGGAACTAACTTACATCCTGCTTTGTGCATACTAAGTTCATATGCCCCGAAAAAGAATTTAGACCAGGACTAACTTAGTCCTGCTTTGTGCATAGAGACCTTAATGTTTTATCCGAGACAAATGTACATAATTGAAAAGATGTGTGTTTATTTGTGGAAATATAAAACATATCAAAATAAATTCAATGATATAATGGCCAAACACATGAACAAACAACACAAAATATTGGAACCAAACAGATATAAAAGGTCCATCACTCGCAAAGTATAAGGTAGAATACATACTACTCATAAATTAAATGCAAAGGGTAGCTACATCAACCAGATACTTTATAAGATAAAAGACCTTAGAACATATACCTTTTTAGAATATTACATGAAAAAAATAAAGTCAATATTACAATTCAACCTTTAATGCTTACTTTTAACTGGCAAGACGAGAGGCCCTGAGTGGGAAGAAGCTTTGGACGTTTCATAGTCGCGAGCTCGGTTGTAAAGTAGTACGCCTACGACGACAACAACAGTGCCGATACCGCTTAGGAGGGTGACTGGGTTGTTGAACACAATGACAGACAACCAGATGAGAAGAGCTCGCTTGGCTGTGTTGGCTACACTGTGAAGGAAAAAGGAACGATACAAAATATAATTTCATTTTAATTTCAAATGTCATTTTTATAGCTAATGGATTACATACACTTCACATTGAAAACCTTGATCTTGTTGAGCATGTTTAAAAATCCAATTTTTATAAAGCAATTGCCATATAATAATGCGGCTAATGATACACACAAAGAAAATATGTATTCTAAAAGGGGGTCAAAGCTTGCCTAGCACCATTTGTCAAAAAAAATTACTACAAGCGCTTTTATAAGTGCAATTTTTTTTTATTGACTCACACAGTAGTGGTGACTCACAGGGAACTTTCTTCAAACAATCTCTAATCAGAGTGCCTGAAGAAATACCAACAGGATTTCCTGCACAAGATGAAAGATTCAGGGTTGGATCAAAATAAAAGACTGTTAACAACTACAAAATGCATTACTAAGTTTGAAAGTGAAAAAACAGAAAATCAAGTCTAATGCGTAATATTAACCCTTACTCTCGCACGCTTAAAATCACCTTGTTTAGGCTTTCGCCAAGGAAACCCAACTTGGTACTTGGTACCAAGTAAGCTAAAGGAAGCTTATGTTCAACAGGTACTTGGTACAAAGTAAGCTAAAGGAAGCTTATCTTCAACAGGGCTCCAAGATGGGGTTTTTTTAATTCAGTTTTGAATGCAGGAGGAAGACCGGAGTACCCGGAGAAAAACCTGTGGAAGCGAGCATGGACTGAAAACCAAATGCACATAAAGGGTCGGGCGCGGGACTCAAACCCGGGACCTCATTGGTGCAAGGCGAGGGAACTACCGCTGCGCCAACCGCTCCCCCGCCGCTTAAATAAAGTCCGAATATGTCATAAGAAAATTTTTGGTTCCCCCTGGGATTCGAACCCCTGACCCCTGCTATCCCAATCCAATATCCAGCTATGCCAAGCCACCGAGCGTGGCCTAGCCAGGCAGCAATTCCCTGACCATTTATATCCGCTGTCTTTGACGTATTCGGACTTAGGCTAATTCTTGATTTCTTACTGTAGTACTTTGTACGTAGGAGGGTAAGGGTTAATCAGATATAAATATGATCAAATGGGGGAAGGGGAAAATCGATAAAGTGTAGGAGGGTAAGGGTTAAGTGATGCATATATACTACACGTTGATGGTGCTCAATAAAGCTTACTCTCGCACGCTTAAATACAGTCTAAATCCAAATATGTCATAAGAAAATTTTCGGTTAACCCCCCCCCCCCCGTCCCCTCTGGGATTCGGACCCCTGACCCCCGCTATCCCGATCCAACAATCCAATGTCCAGCTATGCCAAGCCACCGAGCATGGCTTGCCCGGGCAGCAATTTCCTGACCATTTATATCCGCCGTCTGCAACATATTCAGACTTAGGCTAATTCTCGATTTCTTACTGTAGTACTTTGTAGTACGTAGGAGGGTATGGGTTAATCAGATATAAATATGATCAAATGGGGGAAGGGGGAAAAACGATAAAGAAATCTTATCATTTGCTTGTCATGTTTATCACACAAATTCCTTACTAGAGCAACTTAGCCAAAATATTTGACAATCACAATGGTTATATAACCATGACAGAGATTCTGAACTATTAGTCATCTTTAGAATGTGCTAACACAACCATGACATTAAAAATTGAGTTGTGATCTACTAGCTCTCCTTTGTACTGTACTTTGAACGGATAATTCACCGGAATTTAACTCAAGTTCAACATGGTATATTTGCAAATTTATAGATCAAAATTCTATTTCAAGGTTCATACTCATGGCCTAAAAACACTTGTATTTTGTATGCTTTATGGCTATCTTTGTTGTAAAACATTAACTGGTTAGATTTATATCAAGCTCATAGATACAGAGACATAGATATCAGACTTTCTATATTGTCACATATAATGAAAATGCCCGTAATGGAGCTCAAAGTGAAGGGTACACGGTTCAACTCATAATGTCCCTTCAAAATCAACTTCAAGTGCAGCAATTCGGCAGAAAATCTATGAACAAGCCTTGAAAAAAAATCAAAACCTGTTTTCCATGTCTCTTCTGCCAGTTGTCAGGACAAATTTGGCATGGAAAAGAAAGAATTCTTTAGGCTAAGGATCTTTCTTTAAAAAATCAGTTTTGGATGCAGGAGGAAAATCAGAGTACCCGGAGAAGAACCCGCGGAAGCGAGCATAGATGAAAACCAAATGCACATAAAGCGTCAGGACGGGGAATCAAACCCAGGACTCAGTGGTGCAAAGCGGTGAAAATACCGCTGTGATAACCCGCTTTCCCGATGCGCATATGGGCACACCCTTATGAACCCCTGACCTAAGACAACTTTCCGTAATGTGTCTTGCAACTGTGACTACTAACCTGTGAGTAACTGGTGATATACGCCCCATTAATGCATACGCCGTAATACTTTGTAGGTGAAAGAACACTCCATCTATAGCTAGGGCAATAAGGAGAGGTTTACTTGGTGCATTGTCATGGAATGGCAAATCCTGTATGGGAAATAAAGAAAACAGTACTAGTTTTAACCAAGCATTGGGGCAAGTTTTATAACATGACAAATTTCTAAATCGAGCACTGGCCACTCTATTTGAGACTTTATGACTACAGTGATGACCAAGCATTTTGTTAAGGGGAGCAATGGAGCAAATTTGTATCAGGTGTTTGGTGAAATGCTCTAGGTTCACCAATAAATTGTCTACAAAGTAATAAACCTGGAGCAATTTTTTGGTAATTTTCAATGAAATCTATGAAAAAATACTATTTTCTGAAAAAGGATGTGAGACAAACCTTTCATTTATGGGGTATGAGTAGCCACAAACAAAACATTCTGAAAACAGAGTAAAACTTAAAAACAGATTTCTCACCACCCTGTATTAATTTAGCATGGAGCAAACAGTTGCAGAGCAAAAAGGTCCTCATTGCAACTAATTTGGGTCCAAGGTCCAACCCTGTAAATTGCGACCAAATTGGTCGCATTTGTGACCAAATTTTGGCTGATGCGACCATGCCATCTTTTCGCAATCGCTGTTTGCGACCAAGAAAAATACTAATTGGTCGCCAGGGGATTCCTGAAAACATTGTTCATCAACCTGAAAGCTTAAAAATGTCCTACAAGACTACAGTCAGGCATACATGCTTAAAGGGCATTGGATAAGTTCAGCATCATCCTCAAACTTTTCCCCAAACATTTTGAGATTTTTGCATCATTTGAAGTAATAGTGGTAATAATGACAGCATGCAAAGTTTCATTGTCAAATTCAAACCCTATATATCAAAATATTTAGATATTGTCTTATTTTTAATTATCGTTGTCGACAACGATAAATTCTGCCCTCTATAGTTGAATTTCTAGAATTGGCCTTTTCAGGAGATGTAATGAAAATTTAAAATTTCTTTGGATTTTTCTGCAATCTATGATGTGAAAGGAATGTTTTACAAACAAATCTTTGGCTCTTTCTCATTGTATAGCATCAATAAATACGTTTAGAGAATAGCCTCATACCCAAAATCAACAAATGAAATAAAATTCAATTTTTTAACTTTTTAGAAGGTTTTGATCAAAATTTTGCCGATATCTGGTAATTGACTGTTATTCTCTAACATAGGAAGTGTAAATCATCCACAAACAAAATTTCAAAATTTTGTCCAATGCCCCTTTTAGCTTACCGAATGTAATAATGCAATAATAAAGTGATTATGAATTTATTTTCAGTTGTTATTTATTTCCAATACCACAACATTCCATTCTTTTTTCATTCATTGAAATGTTTACATCGTGCTTATGTTACGAACGAATGCTAGCTGGCCTGACCATATGTATCGGACATATTTAATTAGGAAGGTCAACTTATCAATGACGTAATTTGACCCGTACATGCACAACACACAGCCTACTGGTACTGGAATATTCACGTTGCGTTGAGAATGACAACAATACGAAAGCAATGCAAACACATAGAAAATATACTCGTAATAAGAGACCATAGTTCAAATATAAGGTATTGTAATACATGCAAGCGATAACGAACGATAACAGAGACCAAAGCCTCGATCTTCAAAGTTCAACATTGATATACGTAAATATATGAAATGTGAAATTGGTAGATAGCGATGCGAGTGTTTGAAACGTAAATAGAACTCTACATTGCGGCATCACAGTCAAGCTTCGGGAGTTCCCCTAGGACATTCGCCAATGCGGCGATATGTTGGATTTTATTTTAACATTTTTTCTCTTGGTCTAAACTATCGAATTTGCGGTCATTCTGTCAGAAATATTGGGACACGATATTGCATTTTGGTCCTGATAAGCTTATGGAATACTGTTGTTGTACAGTTAAGTATGTTCGATTTTCACTTGTCCATCGGACAAGTGCTCACTTCAATTTCACTTGTCCGGCGCAAATTTTGGTTGTCCCGGACAAGCGGACAAGCGCTTACTGTATATTTTCAAATCTCTCAATCGCCAGGCTCCAATTTACCTTTTTGATCTTTTGCAGTTATATATATACAATGATCCGAATTGCAACATGGACAGTAGATGCCGACTTCGCTCCTCGTCTGATGCTACCAGACTTGCTGTACCACGCTCTAAACGAAAAGCTGGAGACAATTCATTTCCAATTTGCGGTCCCCAGCTTTGGAATCAGCTTCCGGTCAGCATTAGAGAGGCGCCGTCCGTCTCTGTTTTCAAACGTATGTTAAAAACTCATTTGTTTCCAAAGTAGTGTCTCTGTTTTTGTACAGATTTTGTTTATTGCCTTTGTATATTATTGTTTTGTAAAGCGCTGTGATTTCCGTTAGAGCGCTATATAAATGCTCCTTTATTACTTCGAACGTTGGTTATATGGACACGGGTAATGCCAATAAACTTTAAAGAAGTGGTCATCCAAAAAAGAACACAGCCCGAAAAGATTGTTGTTTATTTCGTATTAGAAGGCTTATGCGTTTCAACCCTGGGAAGATTTTGGCTGCCCATTGGTGCAAAACTTAAGTGCAGAGACTGTCCAGAGGAGACTGAAGTGTCGTGGACTTTTATGTAAAATTCAAGAGTGGCAAGACGGAAACCTTTAATCTTGCGTATAAATAGACAACGAAGAGTTGCGTGGGCGACTAGAGTAAGAGATTGGACATTGGATGATAATTGGCAACATATTTTTTTCTCTGACGAGTCTATGTTCAATATAGGCTTTGATGATGGCAGGATTCGTGTTTGGCGAGAGAAAAATCGAGCCTACAACCCTTGCAACATGGCTATGACGACTAGAAATGCCATGGTTTTGGGCTGCATTGGCATTTACGGAGTCGGGAACTTGTGATAATGGATGGAAACACCGATAACATCCAATATATGGATATTTTGAATGAAAATCTCTTTAATTCTGTTGAAAACATATTCAGAGATCGTGAATACCCATTCATATTCAAGACGACAATACTACACCTCATCGCACACAGGTTGTTCGCAACTGGTTTTTCCAGCATGGAGAAAATAATATTGATTGGCCTGCAGTCACCAGACGCTAATCCTTATGAGAACTTGTAGGATGATATTGGCAGATGAGTGCTCAAAGACAGGCCTTTGAACAGACAAGATTTGATTACATGTATCTATCGAGCCTGGACAGATGTCAGTGCTCAAAGACTGTTAACACTCTATGATACATTGACGAGACGAATGACCGTCATCATAAGATCACGTGAATATCCAGCTAAGTACTGAAATTGTGTAAATCAATCTAAAAACTGAAAGAACATTAACAAGAAAAGACTATTGCAAAAATATCAGCATGATGTACTTCTTTATTTCTTTATAACCATGCATGGTTCCATGGTAGCATCCAGCATGAGCTATCTTAGGAGGATAAAGTCACTTGCTTGGTATGCATTCTGGAAACTAGAACTACTCTGGAAGAGCACGCACATTCCTATTGCCACTAAGGTTAACTTGTTTAATACAACTTGTGTCACCATTCTGCTCTATGGTTGTGAGTTATGCTGAACATAAAACACATCAACAGCATGCTAAACACAGACATCTATTGGATGACCGACACTCAGTCTCTGATCCACCTGGTAAGACAACGGCAACTTAGATTCCTCGGCCACATCCTTAGGATGCCGCATGAGGAGCCAGCTAGAAGATATGCCCTCTTTGTTCCAACCATTGGCAAAAAGACCTGGCCGTCCTCGCACTTCCTACCTTACATATGTACAACAACTACTTGGAGATAATGAAGGAGCAATGCAGGAACAACAGATTACCACACAATAGCCCTAACCACCCCCTAGGTCAAATGCAAAACCTTTTGAATAACCATCTCATCACTATCAACTTACCAAGAAAAAATACCAGGACGGAATAAGAAGACAGACAGCAGCTGCACTGGTGTAAAATTGTAATTCTGGAGGACTAGAAAGAGAAAAAACACATGTGTAAGTCTAACATAGGCAATGATTACAACAAATATATGAAAAATATAATAGTTTTCAGATCAAGAGAAGGTGCAGTGAATGTGATATCATTGCCGTTTCACCATTTTTTTAATATTAATTCCTCATTTTCATTCTTACTCATCCATTAACTTCTATAATTAATTAAACTTTTGACCCGGAAAAATTATGCATATCATGAACTCGGAAGTAAAAGGGAAAACAGAAATATCTGCATCGTGTTGTTGTGTGTTGCAAAAGGTAGTGTTCAGGAATTCCAAAAACTTTCTAAAAGTATTTTTCTAAGTTCATCTATATAGTTATGGTGACTCTGCATTTTTCTCCCATTGAAGTGACACAAACCATTCCTTTGGCAACAAGGATGTAGTTATATTAAACAGGAAATCCAGTGTGTTGAAAGAGGAGTGAAGGAGGCAGTCTGGGTACAATGCCAGGAACCATCTTTATACAGAGGGGGGAGGTCTACGTCACAACTTATCTGGAACTTCCTCAACTCAATGATTAAGAAGATCCCGAAATGTTTTGATAGCAAGCGGGTTGGCACAGCGGTAGTTACCTCGCCTTGCACCAATGAGGTCCCGGGTTCGAGTCCCGCGCCCGGCGCTTTATGTGCATTTGGTTTTCAGTCCATGCTCGCTTCCGCAGGTTTTTCTCCGGGTGCTCCGGTCTTCCTCCTGCATTCAAAACTGAATTTAAAAAACATCTTGGAGCCCTGTTAAAGATAAGCTTCTTTCAGCTTACTTGGTACCAAGTACCAAGTTGGGTTTCCTTGGCGAAAGCCTAAACAAGGTGATTTTTTTTTAAACGTTCACGAATCCAAGACCAAGCACTGGAACATAATCATTCAGCCTGATGCTGCGCCCAGGAAATGTTGCGGTATCCATTAAATAAGTTCAAATCCAGTAGATCAGATTGGGCATGAAAATGTTGCTGTTTCCATCAAATTAGTCTAAATCCAGCAGATCAGATTTAAATCTCAATTTCAAGTTTAATTTTTGGCCCAATCATTATGTACAACTACAACTAAACATCACAATTAATATAACACCTATTTAGTTAGAGCGTTTTACTTTAGTAGTTTTAAACAGACACGAATAAAAAATATGCAAAAACTACATCAATGGTCAAATAGCAACAAATTTCAAATTGTACTCTCTAAATTCTGCCATTAATATGAAATATGCCCTAGTCCTGTATTTGTGTCATGCTTGCACATACAATATCTTACCTGTATTTATATGTACTGCCACTTAATAACTTCTTAGAAAATACATTTTGCAAACTGTAAAAGAACAAAATATTGGTAAAAAACTTTGCATACATGTCCCTTCATAAATATTGAAGGATGCAAGGTGTGCTTTCTTGTTAGAATGATAACCAAAACTATAAACATGCTTTAAGTTCAAGTAAGAAGCATGAAATGTTTTTCGTGATGATATAGTGAAAAAGAATGGCACTACATGTATTACATGTTTGAAGAGAAACCAAAATTTGTGACTTACATACCAAACATATCACCTACAGTGTGCAATGTGAGTTGCTGATTTAACTACCATGTTCTTAATGTCATTTTTAGGCTGAAAAATATGTTCTCACACACCACAATCCCCTTGGCATCAATGCATCCCTGGGGGTACGCTGATCCCCGGCCTCGTATGTCTTCAACAACTCCACACAGGCAGTCTGAACCATATAGTGAGGCGTCCACATCGAGGGTACCAGCGTACCCTGGGGGATGCATTGAAACATCACATTCAGCACTTAAAGAAAAGAGATTTTGAATATTTCACTATCACTTTATCTGCCTTTCTTGGCTAAAACCAAGAGGATAAAACCACAACATAAACTACCGTACTTGTATTTTGATCAATATGATAAGGCATCATATGTGTTTGTCTTATAAGTATTACCTGCTTGAACAATTTTGTCAATTTAATCTAACATTTTTTATTCTATATAGACATTATGGGCAAGGCATGTTTTCATCATTCATGTCTTAAGTGATAAGTTTGTTATCCACTGTTCTGCTTCTACTGGATTAAAAGTTCAACACCCCTATTTGTTTGTTCTCATACAATGCAAAAAAATAATGGTTTGAGTTCACATTATATGAGATAAGGCCACAACTTGAATTGCAAGAGTGTAATCTATTCCCGGGGGGGGGGGGGGGGCACTCAACTTTGAAAGTGGTAGGTATGTAAGGCGCGAAGCACCAAAATTGGGGTCAGGTGAACTGATTTTCTGTAAAAAATGGATCTTTGAAACTGGTTTTGGGGAGTCTAGTGAACTAAAATTTTGGCCAAAAATAGCTTTCTGAGCTGAAAATTTTCACATTTCCGATCAATATTTGCAGTTTAATTGAGCTAAAATGTTGTATTATTCCTCAAAAAAGGGGTCTAAATAACTGAATCATGCTGAAAATGTGGATCTAGTGAGTGGCCTGGCAGCCTGAAAAAGGGGGTTTTGACCGCCAGACATAGGTATCCTGCTCACAAATGCGAGTGCCCCCTACTAGGGCCTAGCTCCCGCCCTCCATCCGGAATCTATTCCACAGCTCTGACTATTCAAAGCATTTCCCCTCGCAGTCTTGGTTTGTTTCATCAATTTAGCTCTCTTGTTTGTGTGCTTTGTTTTAATGTTTTAGGGTATCCCTTTAATCTATTGTTCATCAATATTGGGTTTTGCCTGGTGTTTTAACCAAATGTTATAAATAAATTTATGTGTGGATAAAAATAAATAGGACATGATAATATGAGCAGTGCATTGATTTAATTTATAGATTTTTAAATGTTCTTTCACATAAAAACAACTACACAAATTAATCACAATATGGTAGATTTGTGAATCATATAGTCATAAGTAAAATTTGTATCAGAAACGTAATTCTGTCTTTACGGGATTTATTTTAATGAACTTCAAAAATTAAAGCAATACAACCAACAGGGTGCCCCCATCACTATGATTTTTTTTTGACTGACTGTGTTTGGTTTTGGTAGATACTGACACCCTCTAAACTATTTGACCCAATTTTACATAATTTTTCAGTTATGTCAAATTTTGATATAAAATTGGATGGATTGAGCATGATACAAAAAGATATTGGTCGAGCTATGAGTTTTTTCTAAAACTCATAGCGAGACCAATATCTTTGAGTATCATGCGAAAAAATCCATCCAATTTTATCATTATTATGTTCAAAATCTGACATTTTGTTTTCTGTCCAATATCCCCGACTGATTTTTTTGGAAATCGGTCAGCTCAGAACATAATAATGTGCATTATTGGCTTCATGAGAAAACAAGTTTAGAGAAAACTATGCACATGGATGCCCTAAGTTAGTCATAATTCTTCATTTAAACTGTTTTAACTCTTAAAATCTATTGTTGAACAAAATAATATTGCTTTAATTCCAAGAAATATCAAACTATGTAATCAAGTATTGGATAACATGTAACCTTCTAGCAATTTTGGTTAGAGAGAATAATATATATAATTAAGTCAAACAATTCTATTATTATTTAAATCAAATCGATTTGAGTTTTACGTTTTTCAAATAAAATATCCAAATCAAGTTAGCTTTGTTAAGCATCAATAATCAGTTGAAAATCTCCAAATGAGAGAACAATATTTTTCATTAAATTTTCAAATATTTGACATTCATCCCAGTAAATATTTCATTGAAATAAATTAACAGATTTATTTAAGCACATTGTCCTGATACAATAATTCACAATGACACATGTGTACAGTTTTATTCATATCACATATGGCCATTTACAATTCAAAAACCGTTTCACAGATGAAGCACAATAAAACATCTGATCATTTAAAATGTTATGGTAGGCCTAATAAATGTATTTTATGGGAAATCTGCCAAACGTTAAATTGGAAATGAAAATATTTCAAAGTGAGGGTACAATTTTTCAAAAAAATCATTTAGTTCAATTTCAACCAAACATTAATTTGCAAATGCTGTTATTTTAATATACAGAAACAAGAGTACTTTTTGTGTTCTCAGTTTCTGGACATCTTATCTTTTAATTCAAAGTAATGAACCTATTTCTAAAACACTAATAACAATATTTCCCAATTTTATAGTTTATCATATGGTTTGGATTTTGGATTTCATTCATAAAACACAAAAATGATGAAATACATATTCCTCCTGTATATAGACACTTCAGACAACTTTTTAATTACATGTACATTAAAGGGGCATTACACAAAATTTCGAAATTTAATTTGTGGATGATTTGCACTTCATATGCTAGAAAATGACAGTCAATTACTAAATATTGGGAAAATTTTGATTAAAACCTACAGAAAAGTCCAAAATTTTAATTTTATTTTGTTTGTTGATCTTGGGTATGAGGCTATTCTCTAAACGTATTTATTGATGCTATATATCATGAAAGAGACACAGATTTGTTTGTAAAACATTCATTTCACATCATAGATTGCAGATAAATCAAAAGAAGTTTGAAGTTTGCATTAGATCTCCTGAAAAGGCCAATTTTAAAAACTCAACTTTGGAGGGCAGTATTTATCGTTGTCGACAACGATAATAAGAAATAAAAGAATATCTAAATATTTTGATATTAAGGGTTTGGAAATGACTATGAAACTTTGCATACTGTCATTATTAATTATCGCTAACCCTTCAAATGATGCGAAAATCTCAAAATGAATAGGGAAAAGTTTGGGGATGATGCTGAACTTGTCCAATACCCCTTTAATGTCTGTACATTGTTTTAAATGGTCAAAGAATGAAAAGTAAATGATCTACAGCAGGCCTTCTCAAATAGCGGTCCGCGGGCCAGATCCGGCACGCGATGACCTTATCAGTTGTCCATGGCCGCGGTAGTAAAAACGTCCCCGAAATCTACAAAATATGAGGAAAACTTCTGACATACAAAAGTTGATCTTACTTAAAAAAGATACACACCTGGAATAACTAATTGTTTTTATCAAAATGTGTGTTGAAATAGACACAAACTTCTAAGCTTCCTTTAATAGGGCCCTTGATCCACATGTACAGCAAAGGCAGTACTATGGGTAGAGGGCACAGGGAGCCGGATTTTTCATCACCTAAATGAGTTTGAACCCATGCCAAAATATCATAAGCTAATTTCACACAAGCAAAAATAAATTGATAGAGCAATAGCTGTAATGGCTGTGTGCTTTTCTCTATTTGGCCCTTCTAGATTTTCCTCACAACAATTTGGCCCTTACAATAAATTAATTGAGAACCCCTGATCTACAGAATCTAAAATTGTTTGAATTTTCAAACGCACCCTTCCATTGCAGAGTTATTCAAGGTTTTTGTATCGCTATTTGAAGCAAATCAGGAGAACACAGGTCAAAGGTCATTTTACTTTTACTTTGACAAGTGTCATATGCACCCCATTCGCCAAAGTTTCTTTCCTCATAAAGAAAAATCAGACACAAACTCCGTTGTAATTTGCACATACACAACAAGCTGGGCTTTTAATTTCAGTGATGCAGATTCCAAGGGTGTGTTTCTTTTTATCCAAATTGCTAGAATTTTTATATCATTAAACTACTCAAATAAACATAATAAAATGTGTAGGTGGCAGCTTAATTAGCACCAATATCGCAACATAGGAACAACCTTACAAACAAACAACCAACATCCAACCACCACCTCCTCAGGACACAACACATTGCCACAAGTAGAGCTCAAACTTACAATCTATGGATTACGAGATGGCCACACATGCTACACAATTTTCAGTATCCTAGGTATTATTTTTGTTGTAATGAAATATGAAAATATTTGATTCAAAAGCAGTTGTTTTAGCATGTTTCCTCATTATTAGACTTCCACAATTACTTGAAATTTTACCCAAAAAATTGCCATTCAGAAACATGTGAGAATCAATTTATTAAGAAATTGATTAGCAACAAGAAATGACTAAAATATTTCTTAAAAAGGAACGATAGTTTCCAACATAGGGGCTTAGAGGACTAATTTATGGTTTGTTTGTTAATTTCTTATTTATACTGGGTCCATGTTCAAAGGGAAATTTAAGTATCCCTCTGTTCTTCCACACAGCCCAGATAAAATAAGGTATTGAAATCTGACTTTTTTTCTACTTAATGTTTTACACACAGATTTTTAGGAGAAGTTTGCAAAATAAGCTTGAAAATGCTTTTTTTTTAACCCCTCTTTTTGAAAACGGACGTCTTTAAATCTTAAGCAAGCTTGGGAGGGTGGGGTCACTGGGAACTTTTATACCCAAGAGGTAGTACTGATACTAGAATGGGGTCTTTGCTGTGGCACATACTTGTACCTTCAATATGAGCGAGTACTCCCCCTCCCCAGGTTTTCTCATTTTGACCGGAAACTGCCAACACAAGAGAATAATTCTTTAGAGCATAAATTACATTACTTACCAATCGACTAAATTTGTTGCTACTGCAGCACAAAATCCTATTGCAGTAAAACTAAGTTCAGTTAAACTAGTTAAGGCTAGTCCACCCATGACGGGTAGTAATGCTAAGTTGACCCACAGGCCAGTCCTTTCACCTAATATAACACGGGCTATGAATACTGTAAAAAGTGGTGCCGAGCTCTTGATAGTTTCAGTAAAAGACACTGCAATATGTTTTAAGCTTACTAGCCCTAGAACAACAGTAGCAAATCTGAAAAGAGAAAGCAATGTATGAAAAGGATATTGATCACAGCAAATGTATTTAAACAAGGTGGATTGCAAACAACAAGTCTTGCCAGATGGAGTTTTTGTAAAGGATCATACAATCCGCATGTCACTTAGCCAATCAGAACGCAAGAATACAAAGTACGCAGAGTGCAGTGGAAATTCACAATGCACTGCGCTTGTTGCGTTCAAGTTTGAGTGGCAGGCGTTTAGTGCGTATGAACGTTTATTGTTTTTGTCGGGTGATGATTTATTTAGTTTAGAAAAGTGTTGGACTTTGATGTTCATATAAAGGCTTTATTTCTTTTCATAAAAGATACAGTATTATTTTTCTGTCTTATATGAATTAGATTAATAAATTTCCATTCCATTTAGCTTGTAAAATGGGACAAAATCAATGCACTTGCGATAAATTTTGATTGCTGTCCAATGCACTCGGCCCCTACGGGCCTCTTGAATTGGACGCATCAAAATTGACCGCGCGTGCATTGATTTTGTCTCATTTCACTCACGAATGAAATGCGCATTTATTAATATAATCGAAATCTTAAAATACTCTTGATTACAAATAGTTTATTATTTATTATAATCGAAATCTTAAAATACTCTTGATTACAAATAGTTTATTATTTATTATACCAATGATGTCTAAATAAATTAAATCAATGTTTTTCTGATCATATTTGGCACACCTAATGAGTCTCATCGATTTATAGTCCAAATGTATCAAGGTCACAAACAAACGACACCGATTTGCAAAGAGCGGTTGAGTTGAAAAAATTACGTCTGAATTCAATTCTTGCGTTTATTCCTAAGTAACACACTGAGGGTACAACCACAAACACCAATAATACATTCACACTGTGAGTAACGGAGATCAATACCTAGGATTCGCTCGACAGTGCGGGCTATTCAATTCGTGATGACACAGACAGCATTATTGACCCGTTAGATACCGTATAAAAGTAACCAATGACCCTTTACTATTGAGGGCTCTTTGCAGTGTAAATTATCTATTTGCAAGAATTTAATTCAGAGATGATTCTTTTAAAATTGACCATTCTTTGTAAATCAGTGTCATATATTAATGAACTTGATACATCCCGACTAAAAATCGATGAGACTTGGTCGGTGTTCAAACAAATATCAGAAAAACGTTAATGTAATTCACCTGCAGGCATGTAGAAATCATGGGTAGAAACTTGACATGCAGATTTATTATAAATGAAAGGTATGGGACCGTGACAGAAATCTTGACTAAATTACTATATACCTTGAAATATTGAATGACGTCAGCTTGATTTTTGCTAAAAGGTATATATCCCAAAACAATGTTTGGTCTTGAGTGGGTTCATTACTTTTGTGTATCTTATACTTGATAAATGGTGAGCACCCATATTACCTACACATGTACATTCATGTGTAAGTTGCACACTTCATACACTTGTTAATTTGGAGTGCACTTGGGGGGGTACTCAGATTTCAGTTGGGTTTGGACCCACGGCCAGAGTTTTTGACTACCACCAGTTTTGTAAACCTGTAGGAAGTGAAAAAAAACCCTACCCATTTGTAAACAACTTTGACTTAAACAACTGTTATCTAGACCGCCCAATACATTGTTTGCATTTTAAAAGCCCAATTTGGCAACCAATAGGCAAGTCAAAGGAGGAAAACTTGGCCAAAACATGGCAATTTTTGCAAAAATGTAACTGTTATGTAAACCACTTTTCAGGGGCCTTTGGTAAACCTGGGAGGTCAATCGTTTTTGACCACACATCCATACACCCACCTTTCCACTTTCTCCCCTCCCCCGGTGCACTCCACCAAGATAATTTGAGCAAGATTGAAAAACAAAAACAAAAATTAAACTGGTACTGAGTCAAAACTTTGTGAATTGCTTGCA
>JXSR01S009036.1:97535-108674 GCA_000969725.1 Ophiothrix spiculata
TGCCGAATTCGCGATACCATTACGTATTCTATTAATATTCATGACCATGTTTTGATATGGCCGGCGATCGCATCGGAGCTGCTAGCTGTTGGATAGTTCAACAGTGCTACAACATAATTTGACAAGAGGGACTTTTAAGGACATTGGAGGAGGGTCATCTGAAGCACAGCAAGCTGAAACCAAATATTAAGTTCTTCCTCTAAGACCACAGAGCATCATGCACGATTTAATAAATATTCAATTTGCTGAATGGGCCTAACTACAGATCGCGCGCGCACGTACGAAATAAAATCATTCGACTCGATCTTGTCCAACACACAGCCTGTTACCACAATGGTTACAAGCTGGATATAGCGCACGAATTGTACGATATAAAACCGGAAATTGGTGATTTACCGATATCACGCGATTACGGCAATCGCTCTGCCGAAATCGCGCGATGACATATATCATGCGATTTCGGCATAACACATTGTAGTGAAAGCGTGGCCGTGGTAGCAAAATGAGGATTGAAAAGTGCTATTTCTGCTCGGGTCCATTATATCCTGGTCACGGGATTCAATTTGTAAGGAACGATAGCAAGGTATGTATTATTTTCCGTTCCCTTCAATTCTTCGTTTCTCTAGGTTTTAACATTTCCGTGCTAGTCTAATCATGCTAAATCGCCAGCATGACGAATTCGACAGCCATGGTAGTAAATACTCATTGCACAATCATACTCAACATGCTCAAATCACACAACCATTATATCAATAAAGTGTGGCCCAGTTTGTGTAATTTTGTTTATTTATTTTTATTTTTATTATTTTTGAAAATCAGATGTAATTTATTATTTAATTTTAATTATTTTTAGCTAGTTAAATTAATTGTCATTGACATTGCATTGCCATTGACATGTCATTGACCAAATGTTGACATTGTTATGTAAATAAAAAATATGCTGGCAAAAATGTTTTTGTTTACCACGACGTTCTACTACACGTTCAGAGAGGTGCAATATTTTAGAATACGATTCTTACTGCATTTCAAGGAAGTATTTTTTGTTTTTGTTTTTTTTTGGTCGATCTTTTTAAAAGTATGGATTATTTAGGGCAGCTGATTTAGGGACCGCTCACTATTTAGGCCTACGCCAATGTGGGCTTTTTCCAATTTTTAACCCACAACTTTTGTATACTTCAAAGTTATTTTTTTTAAATTTAGTGGTTTTCTTTTTTATTTTACAGATATTTAAATTTTGTCGTGGGAAGTGCCATAAAGCATTTAAAAAGAAGCGCAACCCTCGTAAAGTCAGATGGACAAAGGCCTTCAGAAAATCTGCAGGAAAGGAACTTGCTGTGGTAGGTATTGATTTGTTAGCAATTAGGCCAAGTAAAATAATATACTTATACTAGTTTCTCGTCCTCGCGCGCATGCGTTTTGATGGCCGCATCAATTTTTTTTTTCAAAATTTTCATTTTTTTTTCCTTCAAAATTTTCATTTTTTTTTTTCGAAATCCGATTTGGAACAAGTTGAAATAAAAATTCTGGCACTCTTTTGAAACAATTTTTTCATTGATTTTTGAAGACCACTGAGCTATCAACAATTTTTAAAATTAAAATTTGGATACAACTAACAATTTTGCAGTGAATCCTAGACCTATCATCAATAATTTTTTGAAAATGTGAATAGCCTTTTGGAAGCAAAAACATTTATCTGCTATGTCGGAAGAAAGTAATTCAAATTTTGGGAACGGTTGGCTGCCTTTTGGAAAAGACCGTCCGCCATCTTGGATCGGCCATTTTTGAAAAAAAAAAACCTGCCCTCATCCTCCTTTTTTCAAAAAGTTAGGACGAGTAACTAGTTTTTTTTTTTACTTGGCCTTATGGAAAATTGAAATTTGTTTTGATTTATTTGCAATCAATGAACTATTGTTGTTGGATTTAATTCGTGAACGCGTGTTTGTAGCAAGTACGCAGTGATCCCTGACGTGAGCGTATATTTTCAAAGTTGTTTAGTTCGCGTGTACGCACTAGGCTCTGAGTACGCGTTCACGAATTAAATCCAACAACTATAAAAACCAAAATCAATGTTTTTAAACCGATGAAACTTAACCTCTTTACCAACATATTGCATCAATGCACACTTTAAGAGAATAGCCTCATACCCAAGGTCATAATGCAAACTAAAATTATACTTTTATACATTTTTAAAGGTTTCGATCAAATTTAAAATTTCTCAACACCGGTATTTGGTACTTGACAGATGTGTATTACTGAACGTAAAGCGTGTAAATCACCTGCAGATAAAATTCTGACATTTTCCAACATTGCACCTTCAAGATAAGAATATGCAACAAATGAGACCAACCTTTATTTTTTTTATTACGCTTTATCACTGGTACATTACATATATAATATTGCACTTAACTCAGAATATCAAAAGCTAACATAAATTCATTAAAAATGTTAAAATTTGAGTTTAAAAGACCAGTGAATGGCAAGGACAAACACCTTATAGGACCTTCCTACCAGATTTCAAAAAAGAAGACCCCCCCCCCCCAATTGTCCATGGATCTTTTTAACTCCCTTGTAGTAAAAAGCGTCGCATTAAGTTATCCGGTGAACTAGCTGGTAAATTTGTCAAGCGCAAAATTTTTGTATGTCAATTTTGTTTTATATGTCAACAACTACCGTATTGTTTCTATTAATCGCCCATTCTCTATTAAACGCCCACCCCAAAAAAATTCTAAGAGAAGTGTTACAAAGCATTCAATTTTGTAGCATTTTCGTGTATCATAAAGCTTTAACCAACAATCGCTAGTAACAGGAAGTGGTACCAATGAGGTCACGATCCCTGAAATGATGAAAAATTGTCATTACTTCCAGGTTATTAGGGGCCATATAACAGTAAGTTGTCGTAATTGTTATGCTTGCTTCTAGTGATTTTGTGCAAATTTTGATGTTGAAAATTGGTCTCTAATAATCGCCCACCCCTCATGAAATGTTGCCGCCCATAGATTATACGGCTAAGCAGGGTCATAACCAGGTCTTATGTCCAAGGGCTTCCCTTTTAACTAAATTTGAATTTTTACGTATTTATTTACTTTACAGGATAGTTCTTTTGAATTTGAAAAGAGGAGAAACATACCAGTGAAATACAGTCGAGAACTATGGCAGAAGTCAATAAAAGCTATGGCCAAGGTAGAAGAGATCAAAACTAGAAGACAAGATCAGTATATTATTAACAGGTAATGATGATTTTTTTTAAAGAATCAAGTATGATATAGCTTTTTAACCCACTTGTAGTGAAAAGGGTTGAACATTAAAGGAGCCCTGTCCGATTGCATCAGAATTTTTTTTGGTACCGAAATATTCCTTATATTTTTCTCATTACCCATGTGAAATATTACGGCTGAAACATGATGCGTTTTGGAGATATAAGTGAAAATGTGTTAAATTATTAATATTATGGTAACCATAATATTAATTACACAGTCAAGTATAGGCAAATGGAAAATACAAAATTGTTCGCAAAATTAAAATGGTTGTTCCGATTTAACTGAAATTTGAAATTGAAAATTGTTAAGTGGTAATCTTTCATATGAAAATGTAAACTTACTTTTGGAAAATCAGACCATGTACCTTTAAATTACCAGTTGTGTGGTTTGAAGGTAAAAATTCACTTTGCTAGTTCTCCACTGGTGCTTTGGAAGAAATAGCATACAAATATTTTGGTCAACATATGATTTGAAACGGGCTTTAATTTGATAGCATGCACTGAGAAAATTTTATGACTGAAGGACAGAATCAGAGCAATCAATCTAACATTGAAGCAGCAAGAATCAAAAATAAACAGTTGAAGAATCAAGACCTGATTCAAATTACATAAATTAGTTCGGCGGAACTCACAATTCGGATACATATCTGAATTTTGATACCCACGTACATTTTGTATCCAAATTGTGATACCCGTATCAGAATTAGGATATGGAGGGGTATCCGAATTCTGATACGCCTGTCGAACAAGCTGGCAAGTACTTGTAGAACATCTTTCTTGCATCTATGATGAATGTTATCTTGAGAAGTGCTATTTGTAGCACACTCAAGTATTTTCAAAATACAAGGCCTGCGCAATGGTTGCTCTAATTATTTGAGTTAAGCAATACAATTACTATGTATTTCTTTCTTTATATTTATCTATTTACCAGATTGAATAAGGGCAAGACATTAAGGAAAGAGAGAGACATCAAAGAGGTCAAAGAAAGCATCCATCTTATCAAATCGCCAGCTGCAGGTAAGTCTACAATCAGCCAATCAGATTGCAGGATAGATAACATAGGGGGGGGGGGGGATAAGGGCAAGACATTGAGGAAAGAGACATAAATCTCCAATATCCATTAACTTATACATTCAAGTTTGAAAAAAAACCATTGATGATGATTAAAAAATATCGCAAAGCACCCCTACTTGAAAATATAGCCGTTCAAGTGGAGAGACCAATATGGCTGATTTTGATGTTAGATTTAAGTTAGTACCTTTGACGTTACTTAATTTGATGTTTGAAGTTAGCGATTAATCTTTTAAAAATACAGTATTTCATTGATTCATGTCTATATATGATGTTTAGGCTTTTAATTAAGCTTTCAGATGCCACATAAAGCCTTTGCAGTAGCCACGACTGTTAATCAATGGCCATTGAGAGTCATGGGTTCGAATACGGTGGGAGGCGTGTGTAGTGTCCTTGAGCAAGATACTTACCCTAATGTGCTCCTCTCCACCCAGGTGTCAATGCTTGGAAGGTAACAGACTCACAGGGAAGGTGTGGTGAACCCCTCACCACAAATATAACAAAAAGTGGAGTCTGGCCCAAATGCTTCGTAAGAGAGATGGGCACTCCGACCTGTGAAATACAGGTCGTCCTCTTTACCTTACCAGTATATACTAACTTAGTATATACAAGGCATTTGATTTTGAATAGCAGCGATCTCTTATGGTTTATTCGAAATTTACTTAACAGGAAAGCACACTCTTGGCCCCGACAATTTCGTGTTAACGAGTTTCTACTGTATTTGGCAAGTTTTCCTGTATGGGACCCTAGTGAGAATCCATGCTCTATAGACACTCCTCCAATTTCACTTGTTTGACTTTGAGTTTAAACTAGATTTTTTTATTTATTTTAACCAATTATTAATTCTTTTGTTTTCTACTTCAGGTCTCAAGAAGAGAGAAGAGGAAAAACTCATGCAGGTTGTGGAAGAAAAAGACACAGAAACCAAAATGGAAGCGACCTAGTTGATGAAACAATTATGTATATATGTATTATACTCCATGACTCATTTAGCTGAATAGAATACCCATGGAATTTAACAACCCTGCCTATTGTTGTTTCAAATAATTTTTGGACATGAAAATTGGAGCCTAACATAACACAATTGTGTGTGCATGTAACGAAAGTTCACAGCGCTTTGTAGACACACGGTGTCGCAGTAATGTGGATTACTGATTGGAAATGGTGTTGCGTACTTCCCAGTGTCCCATTATTGTCACCTCTTGTGGATATGCAACGGCTGCGTTCAGAAATCATGTTGTTTGTGTCCGATTTGAAGCAATAAAAGTATTGACTTTGAAGAGTCTTCAGTTTATGACAAAAGAGTAGTGAAAGGCAATATATGGTCACATACTTTTGACCATATGAAGACAATTTTAAAATAAATCACGTGATTGACAAGGGTCAAAACAAGGGTCAAATTATACCGAAATAACGTACCCTGTGCTGAAAATTGAGAGCTATAATCATGCTCAAAAGGTGACACCAATTTCAGTGTATAAACTTTTGTACAATTTCTCAACCATCGCCATCAAGTAAAGAGCACTTTTTCATATACTTACACTATGATGTTAAATGTGAAAGCAATAAGTAAATAAAAATAAATACTGGGGATTTATAGTGCGCTATGCCTCCCATATTTGTAATACCACTCGGCCTCTGCACACTCTACAGTACCTATCCCATAAAAAGTATCTCGCCATTCACGCATGGTATGTAGAGAACTGCGCAAGGCAGTGCAAGGTTCAATTAGATGTGTTCAGTGCAACTGGAGGATATTGCCCATGATTTTCCAAAGTTTGAAAAAGTTTACAGAATTATTTATTTTTAAAAATAGTGCACACATATTTGAAAGTCAGAATTCTTTTATAAAAAAGGGCTTAGGCCAAAAAAAGAAACAAGTTTGTTTCTGGTAACCCGCGCGCATTTCTGTTTAGTTACATTTTTTTTGTTCGTATTTCGTATCAAAAAAAATCTTATTGTTGATAAATAAAACAATTCTGTAAAAAAGCTTACTGGAGACTTGCTTAAAAACAAACAAAGATGCCACAAAACAAGTCACATGTTGTATTATTGAACATGAAAAAGAAACCAAGGGCGGCTAAAGTTATATACAAAACTTTTATGGTTAAAAAATGATATAAACCAAGAGCAATGTTTAAATGTGTTTTTCCTTCTGCATTTTTGGTAAAAAAAGAAAAATAGCATATCGCATTGCATTTTTGAAAAGTAAAAAATAAAAAAGCGCATATCGCATTGTACTTTTCAAGCATGTTTCCAGAAACAAACTTTTTTTTTTTGGCATTATCCAATTTTTGAGAAAACAATCACAGTGGTAAGTTTTTATGGGCATGCTGTTCCTGTAACCATTGTGGTAACAAGAAAAATTGTAAAAAAGAAAATTTCAGAATTGGGATGATGGATAATCCAGGGGGCACTCACATATGTGGGCAGGTATATATGTCTAGAAAAACTACACAACTTTAGCTTTAACTGCAAACATTGCTCAGAAAATGCGGACATTTTCAGCTCAGGAGGCTATTTTTGACCATAATTTCAGTTCACTAGACCCAAAAAATTGGTTTCAAAGGTCCATTTTTTACAGAAAATCAGTTCATCAGGCCCCCATTTTGGCGCTTTGCGCATGACATACCTTCCACTTTCAAAGATGAGTGCCCCCCCCCCTCCCGGGGATAATCCTTTGAAATGTCCCTGTGAATTGACCAGTCTACAAATCCTGAAGGATAAATCTGCCCATCAAAGTAAAAATGCAGTATGTGCATTTATAAAACATAGCAGATACATCTATTAGCATGCAATTTCACTTGAATCCACTCCCATGTTAGAAGGACAAAAATCACCATCACCATCATGTTCCTTGTGAAAATTCCTTTCTGGAAATGTATACTTTTATTAACTTTAAGCACTATTTAAGCGTTATGGTACAAAATAAACTTGCAAAAACATCAAATTGAGTAACGTGCTTTAATTTCCCCTTAGAATATTTTCATCTTTTCAACATTTATTGGACTCAAGTTACTTGCAGAGCAACTTAAAATAAAACTTGGTCACCTATACCTAATGTATATTTTTTGTGGTAAACTTCAAATATTGTGTTTAATTCTGCGTATGTCTTTTTAAATAGCCAAAAATTTATAAATAAATGTAGATTGATAGTGACCATGCCCCTTGACTTTGAGGGTTAAACACTTAAAGGGACTGGCCTAGATTCTTCCCACTATTTTTTTACCTACATATTTTTTTACTTGAATCAATAGAACATGTTTATAGTAATATAACCTACAAGTAGTTTTCCATGATTTTGAGGAATATTGGAGAAAATTGCAATTCTTTACAAACTTTATTTTTTTACACCGGCACAAAAAAGTGGTGTGAAAACAGTGAAATCATCTCCAGGAGCTGTTTCATCTTTTATCTGGTAAATCCACCGGAGGTACAAATTTAGGACTTGGGAAACACAGGATAGTCACACCACCACCAAAGAATGATATATTGCAAATTAATTCTCTCTCAATTTGAGCCATTTGTGTGTAGGTTTTTGCACTTTTTAGATTTTACTATACTTATTTAGAGCATTTCCATAAGTTTTTGTCTCGCCTGAAAATTTTTCATGAAGAGACATACCATTCCTTAAACCTGTCCGCCGTCCACATTTCTTGTCCGTAGCAAATCTCGGAAACATGTCCTATGTTGATGATATTTGGTGAGTGGGTAGGGTTGGAGCTGAACTGGCGCTGCTTACAATTTGAACGCAAACTATGTATACAAAGTACCTAATTTGCATAATTTATACGTAATTTGTTATTTTAAGTATATCTCCTAAACCGTAAGGGCTATGGTAATGAGACTTGGTGACATGAAGGGATTCGGGATTATCACACGCGACGCGCTTTTTTGGGGAGGTGCGGTGAAGGTCATTTGAGGTCAATTTTTTTAAATTGTTCAAAAAGTTGATGTGAGGTCATTTCGAGGTCAAGCTCATAACTCATGAACCCCTGACCCCACATGGATTAAACTTAGACCATAGAAAGTATTTGACATAAGGTCATCTGAGGTCAAATTTTCAAAAAATGGTCATATCATTTGACCTTTCCCTTGGGGTCAAAGGTCAAAAGAAAGGTCAAATTTAAGTAAGCGATCAACAGAGTAGGCGGTCGATAACACAGGCGAGACTACTGGTTCGCGAACCATCTTGTTAATTCTAGGTGGAATCTAGGCTAGTCCCTTTAAAACAAATGTGACACGTTACAGCAAAAAATACCGGAAGTCGGCGCTAAAAGTGTCTGATTAACAAACTGTAAGAAACAATTGATAATCAATATTTGAAGAGAGGGTAGTTAATTAAAGCCATCCTGCTGGTTCTTGATGAAATAACAATGGAACAAAGGCAAGAGGTGCTTTAGTTTATTGCCCTCTCTTAAAATATTTATTATTGATTAGTTTTTAAGAGTTTGTTAATCAGACACTTGTATCTCCCACATAAGGTGGATTCATACTCATAGGGCGAAATCATACTCGGCATCCAAACAAAAATTTTCCTACCAAACATTTGGTCGTGACGTCACCAAATATTTGCCATCGAAATTAAAGTATGAACGGGTAGCAAACATTTGGTCCAATGTTTATATAAGAAAGAATGGTTAGGGGATCGTAACATATACCAGCTGAGGATTCTTTTAAGCACAAAAACTCAATTTTGATAGGTGACCTTGAGGGAGAAAAGTGAATCATGAACTGCCCCTTTAAGTTGTAAAACCAATACGATTTATACATAGAGCATCCACTTTTTCACATGGAACCTTCAACATGTTATGTTTCAAGTTGATATGACAACAGGCTTTAGCTTTCCCCTTAATATGGTGGAAAATCTCTCTGATACTCTCAATTTAAGACAGTGTGCTACTTGAAAGTGAATTTTGTGTTTCATTTGGCATCAAAATATACTACCAGACTAGTACCGGTTGAGCCTGGGGATGAGAATGTGATCGGGAACCTACACCTTTCAGTTTTGCAACAGGTTTTAGCTTTCCCTCTAATATGGTGGAAAATCTCTCTGATACTCCCAAATTAAGATAGTATGCTACTTGAAAGTGATTTTTGTGTTCCAAAATGGTGACTGAGTATGAGCAACCGTAAGCTTGGAAACGGTAAAACAACAAACATTCAAAAACTAAATTATGAAGACTGATTATGCTAAACTGAAAACATACAATTCCATTCTCGATAACTGACAGACGGCACTAGTGCAACTGCTCGGACAGACTGGTTGTGAACATAGGCCCAGGGGTGTGAGAGTCGGGTGATAAAAAGAGCTGAAAAAAAAAATGAAAATAGTGACAAAATGCCAAAAACAGGCTGAAGTATGAAACAAGATGGTTCGCGAACCAGTAGTCTCGCCTGCGTATCGACCGCCTACTTAATCATCATTCAGTTGTGGGGTGGAGTAGGATAGGGTAGGAGTGACGTTGGGTCAAGTACTTTCTATGGTATAAGTTTAATCCATGTGGGGTCAGGTGCTCATGAGTTATGACCTTGACCTCAACATGACCTCATGTCAACTTGTTGAACAATTTTGGAAATTTGACCTCGGATGACCTTTTGACGTTGAGTCAAGTACTTTCTATGGTCTAAGTTTAATCCATGTGGGATCAGGGGTTAATGAGTTATGAGCTTGACCTCAAAATGACCTCAGGTCAACTTTTTGAACAATTTTGGAAATTTGACCTCAGATGACCTTTTGACCTTGACTGACCTTGGGTCAAGTACTTTCTATGGTCTAAGTTTATCAAAGTGGGGTCAGGGGTTGATGAGTTATGAGCTTGACCTCGGATGACCTCGGGTCAACTTTTTGAACTCAAATGACCTTTTGACCTTGAATGACCTTCACCGCACCCCCCAAAAAGGCGCGTCGCGTTTGCTAATCCCAAACCCCTTCATGTCACCAAGTTTCATTACCATAGCCCTTGCGGTTTAGGAGATATACTTAAAATTAAAAATTACGCATGAATTATGCAAATTAGGTACTTTGTATGCATAGTTTGCGTTCAAATTGTACGCAGCGCCAGTTCAGCTTCAACCTTCCCAATCACCAAATATCATCTACATAGGGCATACGGTTTCCAAGATTTGCTCCGAACAAGAAATGCGGACAGTTTTAAGGAATGGTATGTCTCTTCCTGAAAAATTTTCAGGCGAGACAAAAATTAAAGAAAAAGCTCAAATTAGGACTCTTTTGAAGGCGCTTAAAAGCTGAACTCTCACACCCCTGCATAGGCCTAAATTTAAAAGGAAAAAAATCTATGGAAATTAACTTGTTTCAAATAACTACACACAGGCTCCATTTAAAGACATTCAAATATTTTATTTCGTTCTATTTCTCTTGATGGAATTAAGAGCATTGGACCATGAAATACACTTTACATACAACCTTGCATTTATTAAGAGCCCAGATTTTATGTAGAATACATGTTCTTCTTTGGCATGACATATTTCTGGTGAAGTTTGAAACCTGTCCTATACAGGATGTTAATTTGGAATCACGTATCAAGTCATGGTTTATAAATAACAAATATGTATCAACTTTGCGTATAAAGATGACAATTATCAAGGACGCCGTCCTAATTTGAAAGTTAAGTCTTTTCACATTCTATTTTAACCCTAAAAGAGCCGGGGGGGGGGGGCCCGCCCCCCGGAATTTTTTGTATACCTCCGCCGGTTGTTATTTTTTCGCGCTGAAACTTCTTGACTTTTTTCCTTAAAGCCTTGCGCTTATTTTAAGACCATTTTTGTGAAAATCGGACCTAGGGTTAGGA
>JXSR01S009036.1:114876-125622 GCA_000969725.1 Ophiothrix spiculata
GCCGCCAATAAAAATCAAATGCATTACATATACTGGTACTGATACTGCACTGGCTTATAGCATGTGGCATCTGTAAGCTTACTTAAAATCCTAAACGTCAGAAAAATCTCAAAGACAGACATGAATCAATGAAATATTGTATTAAAAGACTAATCGCTAACTTTAAACATCAAATTTTGCCGCATTTACTACAAAATTACTTAAATCAAGCCGTCCAGCGGTAACGAAACATCAAGGTTGGCCATAATAGACTCTAGCCACCGGACTCAGGATTTTCATGTAGGGGTGTTTTTGCGATGTTTTTTAAATATCGATGTTTTTAAAACTGGAATGCATAAGATAACGGCGATTTTACTTTTTGTGCAGAGTTTTAGTGTTATCTTTCGAGAACACAATATAAAATGTACAATAGGAATGGGCACTTGCTTTCAGCTGAAGCAGATTTCGTACTATTTCTTTCGTGTTAAACATGAAAAATACATGATAAAACAATAGGGAAAATTTTACGGGTTATGCGTTTTCGTGTTACCCGAGTTTCCACTGTACTGGTATTTACAGCTTTGTAGAGTGTACTCACCATGAAAGACTTCCGGCTTCAGTTTTGCCCTGCATGAGTTTCTGCCATTGTTCATGTGTCTGTTGAATCACTTTTAATGCGAATGCCTGGTGAAAAAAAGAAAGAAAATGTATGAGGGGTGCTCTGGCAAAATGAGAGGAAAGTCGCAAATTTCAAAATTGAGTTTATGACAATATTTCAAATCTCTGTAATCTCAGCTTTTGAATGATATAATGTCACACTTTCTTTCTACATTCTTCATTTAGAGATCAAAAATCCAAAGCAGTCCACTGAATATATTGCAGTAAAATTAGCTGCAAATCGATTTCAAAGATACGGCAGTGTTTAATTGCGCAATGAAATCAATTAGCCATGAATAATTGCACCACACGGCCAAGATGACCTTCAAAACTTTAGGTATTGGTAGACAATTAATTGTGTATGAAGGCGTTTTATGTTATAATGATTAAAATACAGGCCTTGTATTTTGAGGCATGCAAGTGCGATAGCACACCCATCACACAACTAAAATGATCTTGAGGAGTGTGATTTCCATCACACCTAAATCTGGGGAAATTATACACAAAGTGCACACCTATAATAGCACACCTGAATATCTTGAGAAGTACAATGCACACCAGGTATTTTCAAATACAAGGCCAGATAAAATGACGCCTTCATTAATTTTTGGCAACATCTACAAGTCAAGCTTCGGTCCGTCAAAGTTTTCCATGGAATTAAAGATGAAACTGAGATACTGTAAAGCATGAAAAATTCGCTAGCATTTTAATTTCGCTAGTATCACAATTCGCTAAATTAAAATGCCGCTAAAATAATTGTTAACATAGCATTGAATAGCAAGATGATTCAAATTAGTGAAATTAAAATGCACCCAAAAAGTGAGGGTTTCCAAATTCGCTAAATTTTAATGCCGCAAAATTAGAGTGTTTTACAGTACACACATTCAAACACAAGTAAACCACATGCTTATCTGTAGGTTTTCCTTCTAAGATGTGGAATTTTTTTCATATTTCAGTTCAGTTTTTAAAAATAAAACTCTGCAGGTGTTTTTAAGAATCTAAGAATAGTGTGAATTTGAAAAAAAAAATCAATTTATTTCACTAAATTTTGACCTTGAAATGTATTTTCAGCTGTATCACAAAACAAATTTTGCCAACTTTAGAGCTGTTTTGGGACTGGGAAGACACAATTTAGGCATTTGGCTTTCAAGAAAACATAATGCTATCGGTAATTATTAGGCCAAATTAAAAAAGAACTCCGTCTCAGCTTCCCGTGCGCATAGGGTTAAATATTTTACCACATTTCTTTTTTTTTTTTAGGTTTTCAGGAGATTTTTTGTTTTTAAAATTTTTTTATTACATCGAATGATAAAAAAAGGAAAACATTCTCGAGAAGATATTTTCGCGATTTTGCCTCTAACAGACATTTCGCGAGTTTTTATTTTCGCGATTACCCAAATAAAGAGTTGCATAATATCAACGAGTAAGCTCAAGGCGCCATTAACAACATTCATTTGACTTTCATCGCCAATTAAGATTTACAGTGTGGAAAGTTGATTACAAAAGTGATTGACATGTGTCTAAAGACCATTTCTTTCAACTAAAAGGCCAAATATATCATTATACTATTATCTTTTTTCACTATCACATGATTGGTTTGAGAAATATTTGCCTCATATTTACCATCTACATTGGTCGTGATTTTAGCTGGCTGAATGATTAAACTTCCGAATTCAACAGCTTTACATGCACAGATTCACTGCTTTGCTTGTTACGTATTTTGAAAGAAACTTTAATTGGTCGATAAATGACGTACATTATATTTTGTGAGTTTTTATTTTCGCGTTTGAGGATTGATTCGCGAAAATAAAAACCTCGCGAAAACTTCTACTTTTACAGTATATGCAAAGGATAATGATTTTGAAAGACGTTTACTTACCTTGTCTTTTGGCTTGGAATCAAAAGCAAACTCATTTTCTGGTTTACCATCTGGTACCTTGTAAATTTTAAACCAGTGGAATGTGTTCTGCAAAAGGAAAAGAAACAAATCAGTATTACAGGCACTGCCGTTTGAAATATTTGCAGGGGCTCAATATGTAGCTCTCCTGGAGCTTTTTAGGGGAGCGGTAGAAGAGCAATTAGAAAAGCTCTTCTGGAGTAAATGAGGGGAGCGATCTGTATTACTAATACAATTAGCGAATCAACAAACGAAGTACCCTCCACATATATGCTAAGGGACTTCTTTGCAGCCCCACGGATCCGGTCATCTCTCTCTACGTTCTGGATTTGACGACGACATACCTCACACCACACCTCACTAACGAACACAGTCCCATCTTTCTCTTCCTTTTTAATTCCTATGTCTGGTAATTTCCAATAACGAAAAGTAGACAAAAGCACTTTATATGATTTAGGCATGATTTGTCATATGAAGTAGAAATCCGGATCCGTGGAACTGCAAACAATTGTGACTTATCGACACGAAAATACCAGAAGCCAAATCACAACAAACAAGAGTGATTGAAAGTTGTCGCCCGGTAAAAAATTCACCGTTCCTTTTTGAACATGTTTCCGATGTGTATAGCATTAACGCTAATAGATGAACACAAAAACTTCAGATCATAAACCGCGCGGTGGTTGAACATTTCATTCCATGTCACTTGTGTAAATAAAATTTCTTTTAAAAATGACAACGTGGTACGTATCATTCAAGGCGCGCGATAAATCGCACTCTCATAAAGCAATTCAGGCGCGCAAGAGCGCTCGATCGATCTCGCGCGCCTCAAACGGCAGTGCCTGGTATTAAGGATTTGATCAGCATGCCCTTTCAGGAATTGTGTTACTTATGAAAGGTATAAATCATTTTCTCTCAAGAAAAATGAAGAATAATATTTCACATTAATAGCGTTCAAGAAAGAATGTAGGTAATGAAATCATATGGTTGTGGGTCCCAATCCTTAACATGTCCAACTTGTCGCTAAACCAACTCGCCATATTTGAGAGCTTGTGTGGTCTAGCGGAATAGTGCAGGACTCTGAATCCCGAGGTCGGGATTTCGAGCCAGCAGGACATTTAATATCGATTGCTTCGTCGACCCAAGCACATTAGGGAGCTGTTAGGGGAATATTACCATCTAAATTCCAATAGGTCGGCGTCTTAAGATTGCGATCTAGTTGAAGTGAAATGATTGTGACGATTTCCTAATAACGGCGTAATAATGTCAAGCGCTATGATACTACGGGGAATAGCGCGCATACAAATGCTGGATATTATTATTATCATCATTATTATTATATTTATTATTGAGGAGGTATTTTTTGTCTCAACAAAATCATGACTTGCGACACAAACCAAGAAGTACAAACTAAGATATACCAGCGGCAAACATACCATTTCTAGCATCTCTGTTTGAAGAATATTGAACCAATCAAAAGAGGACGTCTGTAATGAGGGATTGCGATGTTGGAAATTTAGCAATATGATTGACAGGCAAAACGATCTGGCAATCATAAGAGTTCGTTGCGACCGATCGGGTTGATTAGGACATGAATAATTAATGACCCAGCCTAGAAGAGCCTCGTAGACAACACATGAAATTTCATTCTTCTTTATGTCTTCAGCTGAGTCGCATCTGTTGTGTGTCGTGGGCTGGTTTGCTTTTACGTTCACCATGGTGTTTTTGAATGTCTTCATTTTACGTTAAAATAAATGTCAAGAAAGCATAGTGGGCAGTCCACGCATTTTAATGGGTGGGGGTTTGAAATCTTGAAAAATTGTTAAAGGGTGGGGGTTCACATTTTTCCACTAAAAAGGGTGGATTGATATAAAGGGTGGAAGCAAACTAAAAAGGGTGGGGGTTCTTCAAACTTCCAATTTGTGCAACTAAAACAAAATGTAAAAAATGGAATATCCTTTGACTGAAAATGTAAGTGAGGTGATATTTCAGGATTGCTTTTGGGTGTTACCATGACACCCAAACTGGGTGTAAGATAAATAGGAGTACTTTCAGGTTAAAAATAAGTGAGACCTGTGATTAAATGCTTTTGGGTGTCTGTGTATAACATAATTTACCATATGACACCAAAAGTGGATGTAAGAAACATGTAAATTGCTAAAATGGTGGGGGTTTGGAATTTTAAGTATTAAGGGTGGGGTAAAATAAAAAGGGTGGGGGTCAAACCCTACTGCCCACTATGGAAAGTCAACCAACTTCTGCATCTCTTCTTATTTATCATGGAGTCAGTTTCCACTCTTATTCGACGAGTGATGGTAGGACAAAATTAGTCTTACACGTCCTTTTTTGGTCAATTTCAGCATGAAGAGAACAAATAGGTTCATCAGGCATGCTGCCAAAGCAGGGAGTCTACTATAATTATGGGAGATGAATCTGGTATACCTTGCCAACGGAAATAATGAAGCTTCAGCGCAAATTAGCAATTCGAGGTCACAAGGTTAATTATGTATGTTAAAATCACGTACAAGCTCATTAGTATGCACGATTTTGTAAACAAAATTTTCCGAAAATTTTCTTGCATTTTAGTGTAATAAAATTGAAAAATACATAGAACCAGACCCATACATTATTAGATACACTAATTCTGAACAACTTTTGGCTGATGGCACCATACGCTTACCGACACAAAGAGTGAAATTTCCATTTGAAATGGGCTGATTAAGCTTAAGGTTTCAAGTCACCTCGGGGCGATCCCACTAAACGTGACTGCGCATGACTGCAGATTTGATTGACAGAATGTTACCTTAATGTCAGAAGACCCTGCCTATGTTACCTTAATGACCACCAAATATGGTTAAAAAAAGGCTTCAGCTAAAACGCCAGAGAGACAGGGCCCTGGCCAAAGTCCCATATCGTTGTTGTTGTTTTCATTGTCACTGTTGTAATAACAAGGAAACTTCACCATTCTGCGACAAGATGTTTGGCATTTTCAAACAATTTTTCCTAGGTTGATATTTTTTCTTACCTCTATAAATCCGGGCATTTCTTTTTTTACATCATCAATATCTGCAAATAAAAAATGAGGTGAAATTGTTTTGGATTTTCACAATGAAATCAGAACATGTTAAGCAAAATTCAAATGAAAACACCAAGTATTTCTAAGAGCAGGTAAATCCATATAGGTGGACCTTGCAAGCGAAAGCAATCACACTCGGCGTGAGTGAGGTCAATCTAAATGGACTAAGAGCAGGAAAAGTGAGAAACAACTGTAACTGAAAAAACCAAAAAAAACCAACAATTTAGTGATCTTAAGGGGCCTGTTACGGCTTTTTTCATAAATTTTTTTGCTCTGTAACTCAGCAACGGATAATTAGATTCAAATAAAAGTATACATTTCTAGAAGCGCATTTGCATACTGAACATGATGGTCAGGTCATTTTTGGATCAAAATGCGTAATTTTGGACCTAGGGTCCATAAATCATGTTTTGGGCCCAAAATTTTACTGGAAAGCTAACTAAATTTTGCTTCGGTAAAAATTTTTACCAATTTAATTTTTAAAATCTAGAAAGCAATATCTGGGATCGCTTTTCTCAAATTTTTGATTTTTTTTCTTAGTTTTTAAGATATCGCCAAAAAATGCCACTCCTGACACCATTTTTGGCAAAATATGCCACATTTTGACCTATTTTTGGCAGTATTTCAAAAAATAAGATAAAAATCAAAAATTTGAGAAATGCGTTCCTAGATATTGCTTTCTAGATTCTAAAAAGTAAAATGGTCTACAATTTTACCAAAGCAAAACTTAGTTAGCTTTCCCGTAAAATTTTGACCTTTTCTGGACCTTAGGGCAATAATTTCACATTTTGGTCCCAAAATAAGCTGACCATCATGTTCAGTATGCAAATCCACTTCTAGAAATGTATACTTTGAAAAGGATTTAATTATCCGTCGCTGAGTTACAGTCCATAACCCATTTCTGAAAATGAGGGGTTGACAGGGCCCTTCAGAACAGCCTCATTTATAGTTGCAATGTGGCATATTTATATCAAACTTTTAACACAACTAAATTTTACAATATCCCAGAAAATTAACAAAAATACATAAAGGTCAAAATGTGCCATTGTGCCTGCCTGCTGGTATGTTGTACTTGGGTTTGAAATGCAGGTTTCATGGACGATTTTTTAAAACAAATAAGTGTAAAAAGTATTGGTGGTACAGTAATGTTTTCCTTGACCCTTATATTTTTTCCAGGATATAAAAAAATCAACCTTTCATGGGATTGTCTGTTTTGTTTCCTCATAACATCACCTCATCACAGCTCCCCCACGTGACTAGATTGGGGCTGATGAAAGTCAAGTGAGTTGCTGACATAAAGCTTTCCAGAAGTAAGCTTAAAAAGCTACTTCTGAGAATTATTGAAACCTTCCAAATATCACTTGCTATTAATTACTCACCATTTAGTTTATGAGCTAAGGGATCTTTCACATCTATAACTAGGATCTTCCAATCTGTTTCACCTAAAAATAACAATGATTGGTTTATAATGTTAGAGCATATCATTATACCCTTACTCCATCCACTTTACCAATAAGGCCAAAAAAAATTAATTGTTGTGTTGCCCTCAAGTGGGATTTCTGAAAAATTGAGTCGGTCGGTCGAAAAATATTTTTTATATTATTATTTTTTTTTTAAAGCACCCAAAGTACCAAATTTGGGTGCATTTTCCACTATTTTCAAAATATTTTCTCAAAAAACGACCAATCAGAGCAAAATTGGGTGCTTTCCCGACCCTAATATTTTTTTAAATTTTTGAATAGGGTTGGTCGCTGAGGGCAACATAACAATTTATTTTTTTTGGCCTAATCTGTTTCATCCACAGAAACTGGCACACACTACTTTGGCAAAAAGTTTTTGTGTTATTATTCAATTTTTATATTCTTTGAACAAAAAACATATTAAAGTATATAAACATGCAAATACATCCTTGTTTTAAAATTCTGAAAATTCATTTACCCACTCTTCTTAAGGTGTTTGGTCCACGCGCCGTCCACGCGTACCAGTACGCGCTAGTTTCCGAGTAGGTAAGTGCCGCAATACGCATATACTCTGAGTAGTGGTTTGAAGCTAAAAATTGCCATATTTTAATATTTTTCTTGAAAACTAAGTTGGTGACCCCCAATTTTTATTTTTTTATTTGAAAGTTCTAACATACTGGTGTGCAATTTTTGTGAAAAAAATTAACAAAAATGCTCGGGCAGATTTTTTGAATCAACACTAACTTAAATAATTTCACTTTTGCCACATTTCCCATAGACCTCTGTTCTAATTTATCTCCAAAAATGCTGTTTTTACACCGACTCTCATGCAAAAACCAGTCATGAGAATGGCCTTTCAAAAAAAGCTGAAAGTGGTGAGAAAAACTGAAAAAGTGCGTAAAATTAGGCAAAACGCTCCAAAATGGGCTGAAAATAAATAAAAACATGTAAATTTTGGCAACTAAAAAACTGAATTCCTTTTACAAACTGAAAATTCTCATGCCTGAAAAACGAGTCCAGTGACACCCAATTTTTATTTTAAAAATCGGTTCTACATCGATAAAATATCATTCATGCCGATTTTTACTAAAATTCTTCGGGCGGATCTCTCATGGACCAAACACCTTAAAGATGCTCTCCTCATTGACGCGCTAATCTATATCTACATTGCATCTAGGACTGCACTACATGATAAAGGTCTGTATTGAGAAACTGTAAATTTAACCAATGATCAAAGTAATAATTTGGAGGACTTTAACTGTCATTGAATCATGACCCAAAACTACACTAAGGCCTAAAAAAAGTTGTTGACTTGCCCTCTAATGGCGAAATAGGTGGTCGGTCAGACTTTTTTTATTTTTTCCCCTCAATAATGGTTCCCACAGAAATGAAAAAATAGTTTATATAAATATTTTCATTGTTTTGTGCTTTCTTTATCAAGATATTTCTTTTTTCTTTTTCAAGATATTATAAGTTTGTTTCATGTATATGTATATTTATCATTATTATTATTATATAACAATTTGTGAATATTGTTGTAAATTCAACCCAAAAGGCGACCCTAAATTTGGCAAATTCTGGGTCGGTCGCAAAGTGCAAGTCAACAATTTTTTAAGGCTAAGCATGTATTGTTTTCATGATAGGTATGTTTCATGTACATCCAGTATGTGAAAATCACCTCTTTTAGTTGCCTTTAGTTTACAGATGTTGATGATATCCAAGGGTGCCATTTCCTCGGCAATTTAGAAGCTCCAGGGAGGGGGAGGTACTTGCATTGACAAGGTTTACAGGGACGTACATGCCTACCTTATGTGAGTAAAATCTTCAGGATACGCTGGTACCCTCGATGTGGGCGCTTCACTATATGGTTCAGACTGCCCATCACCGCAGGTAACGGCTGATCATAATTAGTCAGAATTTTGACCAGTAAAATTACACAACTTGCCAGCTAGCTCACTTGCCCTATCTAACTACACAACTAGTGTTCGTGAGTGGAAGGTTTTGGTGCAGATGTTGACAAAATGGCGATGTTTACATGCGTGACCTCTGCATGACACACCGCGTTTAACTACGCGTTACAAGAAATTCGCGCAATCACCAATGCGTCACGCGTGTAAGTGTTTGACGCTGAAAACAAATGCCTTCAGGATATGGGCCAATCAAGTGCTTAGATTAGTTAGCGGTTACCGGCGTCTTATTTAATTATGTCCTCAGTATCAGTGTGTTTTATCTTATGTGTTTAATATGTATATTATTTGTTTCGATATTGAAATAAATTTGAATCTGAATCTGAACTGTAGATCATGGGTGCCCTTTTCACTGCTCCTTACCTTCATCAATCATAGCCAGTACTCCTAGTACTTTAACCTGGATCACATCACCTCTCTTGGCTACCTGTGTTTATAGAATGGAAATCAGAAAACATGGTTGGTTATAACCATTAGGCCAAAAAAAACCGTTTGTCTTGTCAGGCTTAATGAAATGGTTTGACCACATGGAGGAATTGAAACAATTGCTGGATGAATTAGATAGAACTTTTAACATGCTGTGGCTCATGAATCATTTTGAAGGAATCTGTAACCCCCGGGGAGGCTACTAACATTGACTGAATGTACGGGTATGTGCCACCCTCCAGACCCCCTGTTCAAGCCTCCTCTTCGGCTCCCCAAGATGCTCTTTTCAAGATAACGTCAGTTCTGAAGACCCCATTTTCAAAGAAAATTACTCAAAAATGTGTTTTACTATGATTTCAAGCTAATTTGAGCGATTTTCAGCTCAAATAGTCGTATTTGTATGGGGAAAAGGCAGTTCTTGAGACCTCAATTCGCAAAAAAATCAGTTCCATAGACCCTATTTTGACTAAAAATCCGTTCCGTAAGACCCTATATGTTGGATATCGAGGAGCTCACATACCTACCAAATTTTTTTTCGAGTGCCCCCCCCCCCCCTGGGCTGTAACCATCAAGCACTGGTTGAATTTGGCTAGGGCTAGGCAAGGTTGCCTAGATGCATACATGGTAAGCTTAACTCACTATGTACAAGTATACTAGTTTAAACAAGTTATCAAATGACAAGAATATTCTAATATGGTATATTAAACAAATATTTACATGGATAAATCAATGGAATTTAAACTTTCCATACAGGTGTCCATAGATGTCAACAACCTGCCTTCCCTAACCATATAAACTATATGGAGAAATTAAAGATATGTGACAAGATTAAATCCCTGCTTTTGAAGCGTTACAGCCCAGTAATTCTATAAAGACACATCCAAAGTTAAAATGTCTGATACCATAGAATAGGGTAGGGTCTCTTCTTTCCATTGATACCAAATTTATAGAAATTGGTCAAAATATGATGTCATAACGACGTAATAAAGCATGGCTGACCTGAAATTGCTGATTTTAGCAAAATACAATGTGGGTGTTTTGGGCTAAAAGAGGACCTCTACAAAGTAGGTCTGTGGACAGTAAGTTTTAAGTGGGAGAAATGTGTTATTTTGCACAGAGGCTATGTAAAGATCACTCAAGGGTCACATAAAAAATTATGTTCCTGGCTCTTTCCCTTCTTGGTGATCTTTAAAACTTGTTGATACCCCCTCGTATGTTCCAAGTAGAACTTACCCTATGTCCGATTTCACACACATCCAATGGGTCATTGTCTCCTTTACATTTGGT
>JXSR01S009036.1:131426-148545 GCA_000969725.1 Ophiothrix spiculata
GAGTTGAATATCGAAAAAAAACGAAAAATATAACATTTTTTTTGTAGTTTTTGGTTAAGTTTTGCATGTGTATTTTGAAGTCAGAAAAAAAAAATTCAATAAAAAAAGTTTGGGTCGGGCTGAAAAATAGGGTCGGTCGGTGGAGGGTAACCAAACAAATTTTTTTTGGCCTAACTCAGCTCTGTGAAAGAGCTAAAAGCAGGCTAGTGAGCAGCTAGTCATTTTACCCCATATTAGGTGGATAAATTTACATACAAGAAAAATAATGAAAGCAATATTTATATTGAATTTTGAAAATCACAAAGCAAGTCATCTAAGAATGGAAAGAATTCAGTACCGTACTGAAAACGCCAATATTTCTGCGCTCAGTAATTTTTCGCGCTCAGCCAATTTTGGACCATTTCGTGCGTTATTATTTTAGCTCATTTGATCATTGTCCGAGTATAGAATTCCATTTGCAACAAATCCACATTAATTTTCGCAGTACATTTATTTTCGCGCTAATCTCATTTTGAAAATAAATGTAGCGCGAAAAATACCACTTATACAGTATTTGAAGTGATGAAGCCAGTTATTTAGAATTTCCCTTAATTAAGGGCATACCTATGAACAAGTAAGCCCTGCCCCTGTGTATTTATCATTCATTTTTTTAAATGTCATTTTATAATTCTGTTGATGTGTGTGTCACTGATCTTTTTTTTTCCAAGTTGCCATCTAGTTCCTTGGATATAAACACAACAGCTGTATAATGAAATTGAAAATATTCAAAAAAAAAAGCTACACTGGTTTGTGACACAGATGTACAAGACTGATAATTTGCATAAATTTGCATTAATGTCACTGTACTATGTGATACCAAGTTGATTCAGCTGTTTAAATAAGACACTATATTGATTAACTTGTCTCATCTGTAGAGTTTTTCTAATAAACATTCTAAAATTGATTCATTTTCAAGGTAATATTAGGTGAAATTACTACAGTATGTATTATGTACGTACGTGGTCAAATGGTGCAGCTTCCACGCCCCTCCGCCGAAGTTCCGTTTGTGGATTTACTTAGTTTGGACTCGGAAACTCCATCATCAGAGCTTCCACACACGTTCCACCACTGGATCTTCCCACTCGCAGGAATAGCAAAATCCTTTCTTGATCGGTAAACATGTAGCCGCAGCAGGCTCGGTGCTGGTGGAACTTGCACCCTTTTGTTATTAGTTCACAGGAAAGAGTTTTACGAGAAAATTTTTAATTTTACGGGCGAGGTTTCTACCACTGAGCCACACATGTTCACACGACAGACTCAGAGTAATAGAGTACTATAGTCAAGATTTATCACTCTCACAAGCATCTCTTTAATAGAATGCATTTTTATACTTGTCTGCATTCTACTTTTCAATACACTGTATTTAATAGGCCTATGTAGCCAAACAAATGATGCATCAATCAATTCAGTTACTGCTTACCTCAGTGTTAGCATAGAGTGGAATATCATGGAATGGTGACACAACATTTCCCTTAGGTCCCTCTGCAAATAAACAAACAGAAAATACAGTGCATAGTTACAATTTGGATAAAGCATGATTGCCTGGCAGTTCACATTGCACGACTACCACTTTTTTAATAGTCGACTAGTTGGTATCAAATAGTCACGACTTCGATTATTTTGGCGACTATTGTTGAAGTTTGATTGGCGCTGGAAAATGTCCCAAACATGGTCTTATCATCCAGTTAGCTCCAGTTTCCAATTTAATAACTTCCACCAAGAAAATTCAACCAATTTTGAAGATAACTAATGTTCTAAAAACTATGTACAGTTGAATGCAATCTCTACATGTAGCTTCTGAAGGAAAACTTGTGTGGTGTGATTACCGTGTGAAGCAGAAATGAATTAGTCAACTAGTGATCATTGATAGTTGATAGTCACGACTATCACAAATAGTCACGACTTCGACTATTGGCGACTTAGTCTTGCAATGTGACTGGCAGTGGCAAATGTTTCTACATCTTCATGATCAAAATTTGACCTAAAAGTTCAGACACTTCAACAAACAATCAGGAAAAAAAATCATTTTTTCTGAACTGAAAGGTATTAATTAGCCATGATTCACTTGGATATGAAAACTTGTTGAGTCAAAGAAAGACCTTAAGCTTAAGGGCCCTGTCAACCCTTTTTCAGAAATGGTTTTGCTCTGTAACTCAGCAACGGATAATTAAATTCAAATAAAAATATACATTTCTAGAAGCGGACCTAGGGTCTAAAACTCATGTTTTGGGGCCCAAAATGTTTACGGGAAAGCTAACTAAATTTTTCTTCGGTAAAATTTTGAACCATTTTACTTTTTAGAATCTAGAAAGCAATATCTAAGAACACATTTCTCAAATTTTAGATTTTTTTTTCTTAGTTTTTGAGATATTGTCAAAAATTCGTCCAAAAATGTCAAAAATCCCACTCCTGCCACCATTTTTGGCAAAATATGCCACATTTTGACCTTTTTTGGAACTTTTTTGGACCTTGGGGCCACAATTTCACATTTTGGTCCAAAAATCAGTACGGTTCCCAAAATGATGCCTGTGAAAAACGCTGAGGCCTTTATGAAAAAAGTTAATTTTCTTTGAGATCACATTAACTCACTTGAAATGCTTTTTTTACATTTTACTAAAACATCACGTGGTTTAATATAGTCCATCAGTAATCATATTTTTAAGTACTTAAAAGCAAGGGGGCATTTACTACTATACTGGAAAATAGTGGTTACACATTTCTAGATACTTTTAAAATTAAAATGCAGTACTTAATAAAATAAAATGTGATCAAGACAGCGTAAAAATTAGATAATAAATATAAATAAACAAATAAACAAACAATTAAAGAATCAATGAAACATTGTTATGTTCTGGTTGTTGACATCCAAGATCAAGGTTTCCCATTTTTTGAATATTTTTCTTTTTAGTTGATAGGTTGGCTAATTTACAACAGCTCCATAAAATTCACAAATTTTGTGGAGCTGTTTTAAATTACCGTACTACTGACGCATGTATAATCCCATACTCGATTTAACACCTTAAAGGGGCAATTCATGATCCACTTTTCACCCTCAAGGTCACCTCTATCAAAGTTGATTTTTTTAGCTTATAAGAATCCTCAAGTGGTATATGTTACGATCCCCAAACCATTCTTTCATATCTGCTTGCATTTTTGAGAAAAGTGAGAGTCGGGGCCCCGACAGTAATTACAACACAGTAGTCTATGGGGATTTTCAAAATGCTGAAAAGCTTGTAACTTGGAAATGAACGGTCGGAATTAAGTGAAATTTTCAGTATATATCTTTGTTGTACTCTTCTTTTTATTTAGCTAGAAAAGAGGCGACATTAAAATCATGAATTGCACCTTTAAGCGCCAAATGGTGCAATTTGCACCAATTGTATGATTTCATTAATAGCTGCCTTATAGTAGGAGTGGGCTATAAATGGGTGATTTTTCAGTTTGCCTTGTCAACAGTTTTTTTGGATTGCACTTGACCTATCTCAACTTGAAATGACAAAATTTTTGGTTATAGGTCAAAGAAAAAAGTGTGCTGCGCCCTCTAGTGTCAGTGTGTCGCCATAGTAAATATCTGTGTATTAGAGAAGAAAATGCTTAAAATCTAAAAATCTTTTACATTTTGAAGCAATTTCAATGTTTTAATATGTGTAAATAAGTTATGAAATCCATGTTAAGAGTTTTCATGACTATTAAACATTTCGTTGTCGTAAAAATTGATGTTTTCCTTCAAAATTGTGTGTGAGGGCGCTTGTAATGATTATGCGCAAAAGAAATTGCTTTTGCTAATTTTAAGGTAGCAGCTGCCAAGGCGGTATCAAGTTTGATCTGCTTACAAAATTTGAGCCTTCTATCTACTTTAGTTTGTCAGTTAGACTCGTTTAAATACGTCAATACAACCCTATGTAAAAGCATAGGGGTCAACGAACTTTTCCCTATACAAATGTATAGGAACATTAAATTAACGTTAAAATGGGTACTACGATCAAACTAATTATAGTACAAGGCTCAAATTTCTTGGGTAAATTAAACATCAGAGTATCCTAACATCTGCATACTTTAATTTACATAAAGTTGTACAAATTGCGCATAATTGCAAAAAGCGCCCTCGCTTGGAATTTTGACCAAAAACGTCAATTTTCAGGAATACGAAATGACTAGGGTTTACAAAAACTTCATATTTGTGTTCCTTTAACTCCACTTGATAACCATTGACCCATTCACAAATCAAAAAGATCAAGAATTGAGAATTAACAAACAATTTTTGTAAAATAAACAAGAATTTCTCTAAAATGACATACGGTCACAAGAGGGCGCGGCACACTTTTTTCTTTGACCCGATTAAATTTTTTTCGCCATTTCATGTTGAGATAGATCAGTTGCAATTTTGACTTACGTATAGCCCACACCTACTTATAGCAACATTTTTGAAATGTCAAGTTTAAATGCATAACCAATCACAAAAACATCCATATGTTTCAAAACTTTTGTTTCTCACAAATAAACTTATCAATTCTGCAAGTAGATCATACATAAAAATAGTAAATCTTCAGAAAAATGTGTCATTCAGTAAAACAATCAAATTTAACCAAAAAAAGCAGCTATTAATAAAAACACCAAATTTTTGCCTTCTGCGCTCTAATAGTTAAGCCCCCCCCCCCTAAATTTACGAAATTGTTTGTGAAACTAATGTACACACGTGTTAAGTCCCATTGGTATTTTTTAGGAGTCGCCAAAAACTTTATCATTTTAACCAAAATATTCCAATAATCATTTCACTGATGGCCATAAGTTGCCAAATCACCTTAAAAATGATCAAATATCAAAATCTACTTCCAAAAATTGTTGTGAACTTTATCGAAAATGCAATGTCACTTGCTGGAAGATCGCCGATGAATATTGATCTTTTTCGCTACATGTTAGGGACATTAACAAAATTTTCAACTTTATTTGTTTTGTGCAATTTTAATTTGTCTTGAAAGGTATTAAAATTACCTTCAAAATGAGGGGTCAACCACTTCATATGAGTAACAAATGGCAAAGTTATGGATGAAAAACATACATCAAAATTCTACTAAATAATTATGCCAAAAATTGGGATCGTCTATGGGAAATTTCAACACAGTTTTCCATGTTTTGACCCATAATAAAAATGCGCTTCATGCATTTGTTTGGTATTATTTGAAAGGTCAATTGTTTTAAAGAAAATATGTATTTTTTTATATCCATTGAACCTGAAAAGAATTGAAGTTAGAGCTTAAAAACTCTGCTGGCAGTTTTTCAAAATGTTACAGCACCCTCAACGTGATCATATGAAATACTATGTTTTGTTTAAAAACATTGCAATCTGTGAACTATTTTTTTGCAAAGTTCTGTTGATTGTTTTCGTCAACAGATGGCGATGTTTACGGTTATATAACGGTAAAATAATAAAACAGAGTAATACTAAATTATTTACATGTGCTATCATACTTGGCAGACATGCGCAATCGTGATTGTAACCTGTCAAAATGGTGACTCAAAATCGAAGCAGTAAAAATAATATTACCACATTAAGCGTCGATTTAAATGCAAGTTCCCCGATTTAAGTCCCACCCCTGATTTGAATAAAATCTGAGGTAAAAAAAGGGTGGGACTATTATAACGACACGTGTCAGTACGGTAATAGGCTTACTAAGTTACTAGCCTTGCCCTTAGCCAACTATATTTAGTATTATCAAAAAAATAATAATCATAAATAATTTTTAATAAATAATAAATAAATAAAAAGAGAGAAACAGAATAGTTATTATTGCGATCTCTGCTCAATAAATTAAATAAATCATAAATAAAAATATATTGCAATGTCATGATCATGATGATGCATTGCATTGGCAATGTGTTCTGCAGTGTAAGCTTACTGAAAAACATCCGCCATTCAAGTGAATTGGGTGAGCCACGTTCAACTGTTGTGTAAGACATAGTCGATGTTTTCAGTGATGCTGAGCTACTCAGAGGTCGAGATAACACACTTCTTTCCAATATCTGTGATCCCCAGTGAAATCTCAAACAGGAATTGGCAGTGTTTTGACGCAAAACAGAGGACCCGACTCGCAATACACCACCTAAAATCAGGAATCGTAGTGCCGACATGTGGCTATTCTGATTGCTGAATCAATGGAGCTTATTGTGCAGCATGATAGAGAATATTGACACGTGTGTATTGATTCGGGAAAGATTGCTGATCTTTATCATGCTGCAAGTTATCTTTAGATATGATCTAAATGCTGGTTTCCTGCTTCTTTATGTTCCAAGTTATTTTGGATCACGGAGCGATTGCGACAACCTGAATCTCCACACAGGCCAAACACGTGGGTCAAAGGTTAACTGGTCTTTTCGTGTGTGATTGCCAAACCGGCTGTAAACACATTCAAACATTGTAGAGAAATTTCCACTTTTCTATCATTTATCGTCGATGAAATAAAGTAGCACCATGGTAAGTACTACAGTATCATTTAGCCATTTGATTTCTCTTAAAATGGTAAATAATATTGGGCCTAATTGAATATTTTTGAAGCTATAATGTCGTGGTTATTTCTAAGACTAGTCTAGACTAAGACGAATTTGATATACAATCAATGATATTAAATCAAATGGCATGCAATGGCAATGCTAAACATGTGTATTTATATTTGTAAGCTTACATGACTTTAATGCTTAACTTCAGTTCATTAAGGTGTTTTAGTTTTGTAGATAGTAAGATGTGAACTAACTTTAAAAAAAAAACTGTTCCAAATTGAAATTCATCTTCAATGTCGGACAAAATACCGCTTGATACATACGACTTCCCGGCATTGGACAAAAACCAATCAAAATACAGCAGATTAATTTAAACAAGTTATATAAAAATCACCATGATTTGATATCAAAACAATTTAAATTTTAAAAGTTGTTGGATGTTTTTGGTAAATTAGCTAGGCTAGGTCTAGACATGCTAGGTCTAGACTAGGAAGAGGTGCCTCGGGTCAAATACACATCATTAAGCACAGATTGTCACATACCAATGCTGGACATTGTTTCTTAGGCTGGCATCACAAATCAGCAGACTCAATTAAACACACAAATTTTAAAACAATAAATTGCAAAATGGCAATTTTAAAAAATCAAGGGAAAAAACAGAAATTGGAAAACTGCTTTTCTGTGATGTGTTGAAACTTTGCCTTGGCTTAGACTTAGTGACACCTCCATTCTCTTGACTTGCCTTTTAAAACTTGTATCCGTGAACTTACATGTTGTCATAACTGTCAGAGATTCAGAGCTTTTACAGAAACTTTTAAGAAGAAATGCAATCTTTAAAAATCCTGTTTCAAGAATCTTTTAAATTGTGTATACAGGCCTTGTATTTTGAGGCGTGCGAGTGCGAAAGCACACCATCACACGCCTAAAATGATCTTGTAGAGTGCGATTTTCAGCAAAAATTATACACAATTAGATACAGAATGCACACCTGAAAAGTGCTATTTGTAGCACACCAGGTTTTTTCAGACTTCAATGCGTGTGTATAGCTCAATTTTTAAAGACTGGTTCTTTAAAAGTTTACTGTACCTTTTTTTCAAAACAAATACTTTTTTTGTTTTGTTTTAACTTGAATTTTGTAAAGGTGTTTGAAAATCTATCAAAGCATGGATTCTCTAATTGTAGAGAATCCATGATCAAAGTCTCAAAACAAATATTTGCTCAAAACAATGAGAAGGAACACTTTGAACCCTAGAAGTGGAAAAAATAGTGCAAATTGATCATAGAAAGCTTAACACATTTAACGAGTTGAGATTGAGAGTTGGTTCAAAATTATACTACATTTCAATAAAGTATGATGTTATTTTTATCTATTACAGCCGCAGAACGAACACATTGAGCTCCACAGGAAGCGATATGGCTATCGCCTGGATTATTTTGAGAGAAAGTAAGTTGATTGTAAAATGCAGATATTTAACATATTATTAATCAATACATATGGTTTCAAGTTGACTGGTAAATACAGATTTAGCATATTTGTTTGTAGTTGCTGATAGGGGCACTTCATTATCTTCACAGCAATCAAGATGAAAACTGAGAAACTGTGAGAGACACAACTAGTTTGGAGCTATAGTCCACTTCTTTACCATTCAAGTTGTGTAGCAGTACAGCTCACTCGAATTACATTATAATTTATCTCAAGGTTGTTTTGTATTCAAGATCGGATCGTACATTCCACTCTTATCCCACGTGATTTGCATTGCAAGAAGCTATCAAAATCAACAAATCACGCACTGCTGATACATACGTAAGTTAGTGCATTGTTACGCAGAAGACCTTAACAACAAGCGTCGGCAATCAAACCATGCGAACGAGTGAAAAACAACCTTGAGTTAGACTATAGTCATAATTCTAGTTATAATTAGTAATGTGTATCGCCTGAGTGCAATTGCAGGGCATCATTTTTAACAAATGCTGAAGAGCTATAAATTACTCTCCTGAAAGGTTCAAGGAGAGTTGTCAGGAGAGTGATTTGAGGTCAAACCATTAAATATTAGCTGGTTTTAGCAGTTTGAGGTGAGCTAAATATTGCTCTCCTAAGAGACTAGGATACATGCATTTTGAGAAAGTTTCCAGCACACTTTGAAAAGAAAAAAATATATGCATAAATTTTAGAATATTTAATTAATGATGTCATTTTAACATTACAAGTTTAATATGTAACAACATTGAAGGACACTTACTTTATATTAGATTAGGGTGGATTGACATCAATTGCTGCCTATAGCTTTGAACTTGACTATCAGAGAGAAAGAAGGAAAGAAAGAATTCTTTAGGCTAATTGCCAAAGATAACCCAAGAAAGCCCTTAATGCAGTTTATTTCCATTGGGGTCCAAGATCTGTAATCAGTTTTGGATGCAGGAGGAAGACCAGAGTGTCTGGAGAAAAACCTGCGGAAGCGAGCATGGGCTGAAAACCAAATGCACATACATCGCCGGGACCGAGAATCGATCACGGGACTCATTGGGTGCAAAGCGAGGGAAGTACCGCTGTACTAACCCGCTTCCCCAAGAGCAATGTATAATGCATTTATAAAATCTCGTCTATTTTTTTCACAGGCGAAAGAAGGAAGCCAGGGCACACAAGAGGGTAGCCAAGAAAGCTAGACAGCTAACAGGCATCAAGTAAGTTACAACCAGGTGTGAACCAATAAGTAGAGAATTTTATAGGGAGCTACAAGATCCAGGGCATTGTTCCCGCTTTACCCTTTATGTCGCGAGATTGGCACAGATGATCAAAACAATAACACAAAAAGGAAAGTTGAGCTTGCACAACATGTTCTAGTTTTGTTAATTTTATGCAAAATTCTAAGCTCAGCAATCCTGGTATGTTGATTTAAGATGTCATTATTTTTCGCGATACCCAAATTCTTTTAGTGTGAGTTGTAGATGTGTCAACCTTAAATATTTCATGATTTTGTTGTGTTCATATTATTTCAGTAAGAAGCTCTTTATTGTAGATGTTTTTAAACTTTGTACACAACTGTAATATTACAAGAAAAATGAGTAACTAAAATACCTCCAGAACCATCTGTTACAAAACTATAACTGACCTTTGACAGGAATTGCTTCATTCTTTACTTTTAATGGTAATTGTTTTTTATATATCAGGGCCTATATTCATGAAACACCGCTAACTCTAGTTGGCTGCTAATTCTTTGTCTACCTGTCAAATTTTGACAGGTATACAATAGGTTAGCAGCCACCTAGAGTTAGCGGTGTTTCATGAATATGGGCCCTGATGCTTTACTTTTGTGGAAATATTGCTTACGATTGTTAAAACTACTGTCTTCTTTCAGAGCTAAGCTGTTTAACCAGAAGCGCCACAAAGAGAAGATTCAGATGAAGAAAACGTAAGTATGGTCACTTCTACTCATCCTACTCAGACATAAAAGCTATGTATCTTGGTGTATTGTTGAAATAGGGCAGGGCAATCTATCTACATTTACATCTTATTTAAATACTCAACCACATCAAGTTGATAAACAATATCTAATTGAGATGTGCCAACCCTGTATGTTGGTGACTATTGTTACCAACCAAGGGTGAGAGATATGATAATAGTTTCATAGCTAATACAAAGGGAAAGATAGTTTGTCCTGCCTCTGTTATACAATAAATATCCTTAGTATATCTGTTTTATACACCACTCTGTGACTCTGAGATAATTTTGTAGAGAAAGAGTCAAAACTAACAGAATTAGCCCCAGGGGAAGTCGGCTAAAATTTGTTATCATCAGTTTGCATAATTACTTTTCTTATTAAGGAGCAAGGAGGTTCACGCTGACCGTGTGTAGAGTAGCAATTTCTTGGAATTTTGAAAAAAATGGGAAATGGGATTAGCCAGTGTTTAGGTACGGTACAGTATAAGTTTCACATAAATGAAAGATCATTTGTGATGGCTCACCCCGAAAAGGGGGACTTTGAAGATGATATCAATTTTGATTTTTTCATTTCATCTGTTGCAGCATTTTCTAAGCTTTAAAATGACACCTTACTTGTTGAAATTGATCAAGGCGATCAAATTTTACAACAGAAAATCTGCTGGAAATTCTTATTATTTTCTTTATTTTTTGCTGCCTATTTTCCCCTGTATCATGAAAAGTGTTCTGTTGCAAAGTCCCCCTTTTCGGGGTGAGTCATCACATTTTATTTAAGGAGGTACGTAGGTTATTCGTGTATCTACACTCCTACAAGTCAGAAGCATGTGAAACTTTGTCAAAACATAGTTAACATCATGGAAAAATTCAAATTTTTCAATTTTTGTTTTCATCATTGTCATGGTAACAGATTTTTTGGTGTCGGATTACGCTTCAAATGGGGGCAATCATAACTTCAAATAGGAATGTCTTGTAGAGCTGGTTAGGGGCTCAAATTGAAGCTCTTGAACCAATTTGTGCATTAAACCTCAAATATTGGCTTTTAGACATGACTATGATATTTTTGATTATGAATATTAATCAGCTGTTTTAACGGTCAAAATTTCTGTTTTTAAGATTTTTAAAGGTCATTAACATGCTGACCCATATCCAAATGTTTATATTTTTAGGTTTAATGCACAGATCTTTTCACAAGCTTTAATTTAAAGGGGCATTGGACAAGTTCAGCATCATCCCCAAGCATTTTGAGATTTTGACATCATTTGAAGTATTAGCGGTAATAATGACAGCATGCAAAGTTTCATTGTCAAATTTTTACAAACAAATCTTTGGCTCTTTTTTGATATATAGCATCAATAAATATGTTTAAAGAATAGCCTCGTTCCTAAGATCAATAAACAAAATAAAATTCAAATTTTTAACTTTCCTGAAGGTTTTTATCAAAATTTTCCCGATATCTGGTGATTGACTGTTATTTTCTAGCAAATGAAGTGTAAATTATCCATAAAATTTTGAAATTTTGTCCAATGCCTCTTTAAGACCAAAATCAAACCTGTAGGACACTCCTTACTGGAGTTATGTTTGCCCCTAGCAAGAAAAATTGCTAAAACGCATTATCGAAGATTAGTCCAGAAACACTTAATTTATATATTTTGTCAACAATGTGCAAATTATTTCACAACATGTATGAATTATAAAAGCAGTATATTTATTACATTTACCGTAATTTCCGCCCTATAGTCCGCGTATTAGCTGTGTATTATTGACAAAAAAATAACCAGTGCATATTATCTAACTGTGCGTATAATCTGAGGAACAATAAATTCAATACATCATAAAAAGCCCGACTGTGTTTTATGAAATGCCGGTTCTCCAATGAGCACCTATTTCCTCTGGGAAAATCGATAACAAAGTCGACAATTATCAAGTGTTTTTTCCTCAATGATTAAGTTCAATAACGTCAATAAATGTTAATTGATGTGTTATAAAGATATAGTAGGTTATTTGGGACAGAGGTAAATAGTATAATTGCAGAGACTGATCGGATGATCATTTAGAATTTCCTAGTCTGAGGTATTAGTACTTGATCGCCAACAATCACCGCTAGTTAACAGAAGAGACACAGCGCTACATCGAGCTAAGGATTTCCGTGATGAGATTCAAATTGAGCAGAAAATCGTTGTAAGAATATTTAATCCAATCAATTGATAAACTTTTTAAAGTTATGATCAAATCAAATTATCATTCATTATACCTAATAACTTAGCAAATTTGATAAGATTTCTGTGATGATTTTTAAGTATACTAGTAAACAAAACATCAAATTATGTCAGTGGTGCGATGCAAAGGAAGTTGATATGGCTGATATTACCGTGTTGGCCCAAAGAAATCACTTTACTGTTGACTGTATTCCTTTGGATAATTTCCATCTGGTTATGACACAAAATAAATATAATTCCCATCAATAATAATCCAAAGTATTCTGAAAAATCCATCGAATGATAAAAAATTATTGTAATTCCACTCGAGATAACATTCAAACTTCGTCTTTTGTACCATAAACATTCCAAAAATTGGGGAAAGAACGTGCCGCTTTACCAAGATATACTAGTGGCTATCAACTATCCGGGGTGCGTTTGCATACAAAGGGGGATTTCTCCAAAAGAAAATGAAGTAGCAATAACAGTTCACACTCCTGTTAAATGTAAGCATTTTGCATGATATGATTTTTTAAATACCATTTCCTTAAAAAATCACTGGATGAAAAACAATAAAAACAAAAGAAATTACTTGTTTATATTCCTTTTGTTTCTTGTTTTAAAACAGTTTGTTTGAATTAAAGGCTCAAACAAAATTGATTATAATTTTGAAATCCAATGTCTGATTTACATATCCGTAAAAAGTGCTGAAAAGGGTATTAAAAGTTCTTTCTGTTCATAAATTAGGACTCTTAAAAGTGATGTTTGTAACCTGAATTATATTCACTTCTTTGGAGGATTTATTTGTGTCTTTTATACTTATCTGATTACTATGAAGCAGAAAGTCAAACTAAAAACGTCAATCCTTTTTGTTAAGGACACAAAATTCAGGTTTGTGAAAAGTGTAGCCTTTGTAAGGGTTGCAAAGTAGCATTCAAAATATCTATGTTCAGGATGAAATCTGGAAAGGCTTGCTCGGTGATGATAACATGTGAAAGTATGTAAGTAATCCCCCTTCCGCCCTGAGAAGTTATCATGTGTATTTATGTGAAATAATATTTTGTTCATTCAAATACCATTTTTTTTAAATTTGAACTTAGTGTTTGCTATACATAATTTTAAAAACTAATCACAGTCTTTTTTCGACATGTCTATTTCTTTTCAGCATCAAAATGCATGAGGAGAGCTTAAACAAAAAGAAGAAAGATGAAGAAGTTCCAGAGGGTGCTGTCCCTGCCTACCTGCTGGACAGAGAGGGCCAATCAAGAGCCAAGGTCCTGTCAAATATGGTGAAACAAAAAAGGAAAGAGAAGGCCGGCAAGTGGGATGTCCCGATTCCAAAAGTACGAGGACAGAGCGAGGCCGAGGTATTCAGGGTCATCAAAACAGGCAAAAGGAAGGGTAAGAGTGAGATCATTTTTAGAGATTCATTAGATCTAGCCCAATGCAGACCTATGTCACAATGATCTGAAAACAAATCCCACCATTAATTTCAATACATATCCTTCTTGTGGGCAATGAGGAAAATCTTGTTGAGGGATGAACATTCCACACCACATATTTTTGGCATTGTAATAGTTAGAAAGTTAAAAAAAACCGTCATCAAAATTACCAAGAGCTGAAGTTGCATTGGTAGTTTTTTTTTTTTTTTAATGTGAGATAGTACACAAATGCAATATGGTATAGAGGGAAGTGGTGCAAATTACTGATCCGGAGGTGTTGGATGCGTGTGACTACATCCTAATGCAAAGCAGTGGAAAGTAGTCACACACATCCAACAATAAGGGATCAGGAATTTTCAATACTTCTCAAAATAAACCATCTTGTGGTTGTTTTACTCTTGCTACTCTTAATCATAAAAATTTCACAGAATGTGATGTAAATACAATCAAAATTACCTAAAAACAACTTCCATTGTTCTGGGTCATCATTTGAATCCAACTGATAAGTTGATTAAAATAACTATGTTGGTGTGCGGTAGTAGGGGTGCGGTCATTTTTCAAATTTTTTTCCCTGCATGGGCGTTAAGAGGACTCATGGAAGTAGGCAAAATACTGGGCCAAACTACACGAGAGCTCGGAATGTACATCCATGTACATTCCTGGAGTAGAGTCTACACAATGACGCGTCACCCATATGTGGATTCATGCTGCGTATTCAACTATTTACATAGCATATTACTGTGTAAAAGGGCAGAATGGCCTCTCTAGTAAGTGTAAAGTATGCAGATGCCCTCTGATTTCTTTCTTTTTTTTGGGGGGGGGGGGAGGAGATGGTAGTATTTCTAGGAGGGTGCAGCTGTACTACACAAGCATTCCTTGGCCCCCCTGCATGGGCTATGGCTCTATGCCACATCCCAAGGCCTTTCTCAGGCTCGAAAAAAATGATACCAAATTAAAAAGTAACCACTGATAGACTAGACGTGGCCTATCCGCCGTGCAAAATTCAACACAACAAGTAAAGAGACACTCGGAAGACTTTGAGTGTACATTTGAGGACTTCAACTTAACAGTAATTTTTCTTCACAGTCCCGATTCTAAAGGTTCAAGGTGTCGAATTGTTTGTCGTGGACAAGGGATCTAAAGTATCAATGGCATAGATGCCAACCCTTACGATTAAAATCGGAAGCCTTACGAAAATGATACCCAACTTACGATCATGTCCCAGTTCTTACGATTTGCATTTACAACATAAGTAAAAAATACAAGGAAAAGTCGCCAATATTTATGCTCTTGGTACATGTATTTGGGCCAAAATCTCAAAACAGCGTTAATAAAGACAAGGAAAGTCACAACCGCCCCGACCTGTTTTTCTTACATATATGCTCTTGGAACATGTATTTGGGTCAAAATCGCAAAAAAAGCTACCACCATTTTGCATTCTATTGTAATGGTGGTTCCCAACTTCCTACATTGACTTAAATACTCATTTAAAAAATCCTCAATGACACCTAGAATCAAAAACGGGTCTGGTCCCTATTAAATCAGGGGCACCGCAACTGGCGACAGTTATCATGGTTATAACAATGTATCAAAGTGATGGGAGTCAATTATGCTACATTGTTGGATATAGGTAAATGAGGGGGTGGATGATTGCCCACATCCCCCCCAGAAAAAAATTAAGTTTACATGCTAAAAATCATTAAATTATTATAATGGCATGACCCATCATATATATTGAAATCAGCCAATTACCACCTACTATAAGGTCATGAGGCCAATTTTAAAATGTATGATCATGTACAAATGTATAGTAATATTGGATACAAAACACCCAATATCTGCTAAACGAAGCGACTTTTAGATAAGTCCAAAATTCAAGTTGCTGTGTTTTTGTTCCTTTTAACTACATCCACTTTTCAAAGGGGATCCCCAGGAGTAGAGTGGACCCCATCTGGTCCCCTTGAGCAGACTTGGGCCCTTGCAGGGGGGTTCATAAAGGCAAACCTTTGCATATTTTTTGGACTCACTAATACCTTTGAAAATACATCTTGGGAAACATTTTCAAATGGCAATAACCCAGGGGCGCTGGTCCACCGTCAGGGGCTCTGCCCCTGGACCCCGGCCCCTTAAGCGGGCCCCTGTACCCCCGGTCGTACGGGCTCGTCTTGGACCAGGGATCAAAAGTGTTGATGGTGACCCCATTGCCCCACCTTTCCCTTGGGTTCAAAGGTCAAAAGAAAGGTAAAATTTTGAACTTTGTCTGATTTCAAATGTTAAGGTGTCAAATTGTTCATCTTGAACCAGAGATTAAAAGTGTCAATGGTGACCCCATCGTCCCCACCTTTCCCTTGGGGTCAAAGGTAAAAAAAAGGTAAAATTTTCAATTTTGTCTGATTTCAATGGTTTGAAATTGTTCGTCTAGGACCAGCAATCAAAAGTTTCAATGGTCAAAGGTAAAAAAAAAATTAAACTTTGGTAAATTTTGAAGGTTAAGGTGTCAAATTAATTGCTCGTCATAGACGAGTGATCAAAAGTGTCAATGGTGACTGTCGTTTGAACTGTCCCTTGGAGTCAAAAGGTCCAGAGAATGATCAAATTTTCAACTTGTAAGTTCACATATTTTCAGATCATACAGGTTAAAAACGAGTGGGAAGCATCTGCATCATTGATGTTCTTGTTTATGAAAAAAGCTCAACACGTAGAAGGTACAAAATATTTTTGAAATAGACTTTGCATTAATGGAAACCTGTGCCTTGGTTAAGTTTGCTTGCGAAACCGTGAACTGTTTTTTCTTTTTTTTTCAAAACCTACAAATTGAATTACGGCGCTACTTTCAGTGTCGAAAAAGATGTCAAAATTATGTTTTAATATCTGTGCCATATTTTGTGATATCTAGGTGTCTGTTTTGCAGGTTTAAAATAAATTGATCAATAGTAATCAAAGATGTGCTTTATTAACATGATAAACATAAGTTACTACGGTAAACTCCATTGGAATGGAGTAAAATCGAGTCCTCTTACAAAATTATTGTTTTCTCTAGAACGGCTCGGCGCATTTTGCTCAAAATTTCCTCGATTAAAGACTAGACTATACTAAGTGGTATTTTTAATTATTGGTTCCTGAGATATAATCAAAAATAAAAGTGATGCATTTTTATTGGGACACCCTGTATGATGGAATAAAAAGAATGATACAGTTACCAGGGGTATCAATTTTGACCAAATATTTTATGGGCTGATTTAAGCGATTTTGTCACAATATTCAGTAAACAAAAATAACAAGAGCAGGTTTATAAAAAAGTATAAACTGTTTTATTATCTTACTTTTCCATACATAAAGAAAGAAAAATTATGAACAATTTCATTTATATAATCAAAGATACATAATCACAGGCCTGCATAATCAACATTCTTTTATTTAAGTGAAAAATGAACATTTTTATTTACATGACTTACAAAATTAACACGATCAACTTATTATCTATGCCTGGGTTTCCCAGCATAGATATT
>JXSR01S009038.1:19215-33325 GCA_000969725.1 Ophiothrix spiculata
TATAATGATCCACAATCTTTGTTTATTAAGGTTTAATGTTATCAAACGTCAATTTAGTCAAACATTTTTAACTCAATGATCAACATCACCTACAATGAATAATTTTCTTCTTGACTTTAGTCAATAATTTGTATTGGGGGAACATGTTTAAGGTAGATACTTACTTCTGATCGCTTGGTGCTTTACTAAACGATGGAATGCATGCAGATAGTTCAAATGAGCTGGAAAGTTCTTATTGTATATATTATGAATTAGGCGCAATAAACGAATAAATAAGTGTGTCGCATGCTGCTACTTGAACCGTGTCAAATTACTTACAAGATACACTGTAAATCTAAAACTGAAGTTCTTTGATTTTTCTTGTCTATAATTTAAGAAAATTAAATATGTAACTACAAAGTTCAACTAACCCAGTGTAGCCTTATAGCCACATCCCACCAGAAAAAACAAGCCTCAAACTCATACAAACATGTACCTGTTATTCATAAATTTAAAACAAGCAAAAAGGAGTGTCTTTTATTACTTAAGTATAATAAAGAAGTGTTTTATGTCGCATGTTTCATGGAAGTGAGAGTATTATAAAATTCATTTGTAGAAATCGGACGATCATGTATACGTTTATCATCATCACACAATTTAGGGATTTCCAATTTTCCAAACATGTTTTAAAGTCAGTAACATTCGTTTCAGAATAAATGAAATATAAATGATGAAAATAGGACTGAATTTTACATAATATCCGTTTAATCAGTAATAATATCATTATTTTGTTTTTGAGCATATTATTATTTTTCTTTCGCTTTTTCATTTTAGAAGAATAGTGTCTTAAAATTACATACTGAAACTACGGATTTAAACCAACCCTGTGAAAGATAAATTACTGATGAAGACCTTCGTTGTCACGTCCAATCAATTAAACATATGGATGGCCTATTAAAGCGTCACAAAATGGTGTTGGATTTACAACACGTTTTCTTTATTTATTGCAAATCACATATTCTGTATCTTAGTAACTAAAGATTAAATGAGATGTGATTCTTATCAAAAACCAAAACAATATAATACAAATTACACAGATATGATAATGATTTGTACTTGGAATTATGGAATGGTTATTGCAAAATGATGGTCTTTTTTAAAACAAATTAAATTAGCGCGAATTATTTGAGGATTAATACAAATGAAGAAAACTGGGATTAATACAATAGATGAAAGAACCTCCGTGCCAAGTGAAACCCTATTTCGTTTTTGTTTAGATTAATGCAATTCCCATTTTCATGACACATCTTATCTAGAAACATCCCTTTGAATTATCCGTTGACATTAAACAATCAATTATTGATCCACTATTCTGCTGTTTAGCATTGTAATAATTTTAAATGTACTAACTTTCTAGTATTTAGACTTGACTCAATTTTATTTCCGGTAAATTGCTTCTTATGCAAGATTAACCAAATTACTATCAGATGATCTCATGCACTTCTATCTATTTGCCTTTTTATTCTATTAGTCTACTGAGTTCAAAGTTATCTTTATGTTAACAATATTAGACTGATTCAGCTGTACATCAGAAATTTCCTGGAGATATATAATTTACGTTGAGTTTGCGCGTCATGCCCTTACAGCTAGAAATACACCTGTTTGGAGGAGACCATTTAAGAATATTGATTAAGATGTTTTAAGGCTACGAACTATTTGATATCAGCTACAATCGACTAAGAGTGTCTTTCAAGGACAAATTTGGTGGCATTTAAGGAGCTCTCGGGCTTTTTGAAATATCTTATAATATGAGTGTGATAGCTAAGCCACTGTGTGTGATTTTGATCATTAAAGCCAATTGTTTCTCTCTTCTGGAGTGCCTTCAGAATTAAGACATTCATCATATTGTCTTTAAAGTACAAGGTACGTATATCAGACAGATACTCATTTGTTGATGTTCGACAATCAAAGCCTGTCGAAAATGCTTGTGTTATTGTGGGCAAGTTTCATATGGTGAGTATCATGGATTTGATCAATAAAAAATCCACGATACTTTCATTTGACAGAAAATTGTATGCAACCTAATGTCAACAGGTAATAAAATAAAATGTGTTTTCTCTAATAGTTGTTCGATCGGCACCGCCAAATCATAAATAAACAACAATGTAATGTGCTCTTTAATCAAACAGAAAAGAAATTATTGCACATATAAATATCATGACATCGTATTTTGAAATCATAAAGATACACTTCCAACTAAAATTATCTCACTTGCTGAAGAAAAAGACCTTACACTATTAATGCTCTCAATGCGGAAATAATAAACGCTCTTATACTTACATGTATTCCCCTCATTTAACCTTGGAGGTTTTGGGTTCTATTTTATACCTTTTAACAAATGCTATGTTTTTGTATGGAAAGTTATCTTTGCAGGGAGATTTATTTTTTCAACCAACTCTCTTCTTTGCCTTTATCTATTTGACTTTTCAATTTTTATTCATTTCCATATTTTTATTTTTTAAATGATTGTTGAAATGAAAATCGAAAATTAACACGTGGTCTTTAAGTGCATATATGATAAGCGGTCATTATAAAGGAATGATTGAAACCATTTTAAGGCAAGTGTAAACCAAATCTGTTTATCTTGCTAAACGCGGATTTTTTTCTGATACGTTTAACTGAGAAAACCTTACTTTGGATCTCTAACTTAAAATTTAGTACTAAATCTCATTTTATTTCAACCTAATTTCGGTATAGTGTTTACAAACTGTTTTCTCTGTAAGATTAATTCAAGTGACTTTTAAACAATATCAGACACTCACATCTATTTGCTCTATTTTGATATTAAAATAGTTCAATGTTATGTCACGAAAATTAGGCTTATACCAGCTGTACGTTGAAACACTTCGTTGATATATAATTTACTTTGAGGTTACGCGTGATGCCCTTACAGCTAGAAATACACCTGTTTGAAGTAGATCATTTAAGAATACTGTATTGATTAAGATGTTTTAAAGCTATAAACAAGAATTCAAGGAGCTATAGCATTTGAAAGAAAAACGATTATAGGTTCAAATACGTATTATGCTGTTTCAACAAGTTATGGTTTACCCTTCAAATTTGACACAATCAATGCACGCATGTTTATTTTGATCCAATACGACAAAGGCGAATATATTTGTCAGCAAACAACATTGATATGTCATAGGATATAATCAGCTAAAATGGTTAAAATAAAATGGATTTCTTAATATAATCTTGCTTTTATCACATTTTTTCTAGAGAAGGTTAAATACCCAGCGAAGTGCATGTCTGTGTTTGTATATAATGAAATTTAAAAAAAATCCGTGTAGGAAAATCAATGCATCAATTCGCCAACTGAGTGGATAATCATAACTTGAAACGAAACACAAATATCTCAAATGAAGTTTGTTAGATTGTTAAGTTTTTTGTTAAATAGTTCTAGTTTGTATGAAATCAAATACAAATATGTTTTAATTTTTACTCTCCTATTAAACTCTAAATACTACTAAATATTAACGACAACAGTTACACTGTTAGAACGTTGGGCAAATAATTTACCCAACGTTGGTTCAACTATGAACAACCCTACTTCTGGGTAAATAATTACCAACGTTGCGTAAAATGTTGGCTAATTACCTAACTGTTATGTAAAAGTTGTTGCTAATTACCCAAATATTGGGTAAAATTTCACCAACAGTTGGTTAATATTATTTACCCAACAATTGGGTTGTTCATAGTTTAAACAACGCTAAATAATTGCCCAACAGTATAACAGTGTACCTATTTCTAAAAGAAATGTCAATTTACCAACCTTCATATAAAAACACACATCTACCTCATTATCAGTTCGATTGTACACTCATGCAATATCGCGTATAATGCAAAAGCTTATTACCATCTAGGTAGTGTTAAATTCAATCACATACACTGTTAGAACGTTGGGCAAATAATTTACCCAACGTTGGTTCAACTATGAACAACCTAACTTCTGGGTAAATAATTACCAACGTTGCGTACAATGTTGGCTAATTACCTAACTGTTGGGTAAAAGTTTTAGCTAATTACCCAAATATTGGGTAAAATTTCACCAACAGTTGGTTAATATTATTTACCCAACAATTGGGTTGTTCATAGTTTAAACAACGCTAAATAATTGCCCAACAGTATAACAGTGTACGCCTTAGTGCGAAATATAAGCTCAATGTTTCAGCATTTTAATTGCCATGCCTGAAGCAATAACATCACATTTTTGGCGTTACACGAGTTGCCTCTGTATTCACCGTGTTTGACTTGAAGGTTTGACCCTCTTTATAGGCGAACTGAAGTGTGGGTGTCTTCACCTGATTTTCTTTTCTATTCATGTCAGTTGTCCCTTTCAAAATCAACCCGAGAATCAAACCCACCTTACAGCGCACTTAGAATGTGAAAAGCATTTTAATGAATGTATACAGAGTGTATACAGAACTCGACGACTGTCTCCGGCTAGTAAGGTATTACACTTTTCACTATTTGATGTTTGCGCATGTATTCAAAAATTGTTTCAAATTGAGAACTATCAAAATCTTCAAAATTTAATACTCAATTTCGGTTTGTCACAAAGTAACATGGTCATTTTGTTTCTAGACAAGAAGACCACTAAAAAGGTGTAAGTTTGTACTTCAGATCTGCCTATACGTTACTTTATTAAATTCATTATCATTACACGTTACTTGCCTTGAACTTTAGTACCGTTGATTTTGACATTTCAACGGGAATAAATCATCCAATATTTAGTCCACAACCCACAAAGTTTCCATTTTTCATGCCTTGAAGGACAGGAATATGCCTTGAGGGTATCATTGTGTCCTTCACAACCCTCAAAGTAGACCACATAGTAGTGGGTGGTCTAAATATTGGATGATTTATTACAAGTGAAATGTCAAAATCAGTGGTACAAAAGTTTAAGGCAAGGAACATGTAATGTGGTTACCATAATAAGACACCCACCCACATGTAGTGTATCCGCTAAGGTTTTTGAGCTTGCGTCAATTCGAGCAATTTTGACAAAGGTGAAGAGGTGCTTACGGAAAAATCATGAGCTGAGGCTGAAATTGGCCAAAGCAAGGAAATAATCTTTTTTACACATTTTAAGAAACCTGTTGCGCAAATTTGCTTGGCTCCTGCGCCAATGGCGCGCCATACGGCCTTAGCAAGAACACTACCCAAATGTATTTCTAAGAGGATTTTAACTCGGCCGCGAAATTTCACATGGTTTATAAATATGAGCAATATTTTTAGTACTTAAATCTCATATAAATTGAAAAAAGTGAAGCAATTGGACCATGCTCTTTTAAGAAATAAAACACCCGGTTTATCGATTAATTTGCGTAAATTAAATATAATGAAGTAAAGAGTAAAAAGGAATTAGTTGTCAATTTTGATTTCAATACGATGAAAACTAAAATGGTTAATAAAACTCAATTTAATATGTCTGTCCCCTATAAAAAAAGTTTTAAAACCCGGCGTCGATTTATCTAGTACAGTAAAATAAAGAGCCGATTGCCTTGAGGGAAGTGATAAGTGTATCAAGTACATCTTAGTACGAAATATTTCCCCTTTTTTCCGACACTTCTAGGACGGTGTATTTTCGCTCATCATGTTTTAACACAATTATCTTTTTTCTTTTTATAAATTTCCTCTCTCTTTTCACGTTGGGTCCTTAACCCAGTTGATTGTTCTTGCAGATAATTACTATAGAATAAAGACGACGTATTTCCAATGTTTAGAATAAAAAAGACGTATTTTCATTTATTTTGCAAAGATTACAAGTGTTTCGATTAGCTAGAGGATCAAATATTTAGGTAAATCCTGTTCACTTTGTTGAACAAGTAAGTCGTTGAAACTGTATACCCCTTTTCAAGGGTTACTTCAAAGTCACCCCAAACTTCTTTTCCAAATTATTGATTGGTAATGACGCCTTCCTTGATATTCTTTTTGAGAGATTGATCATTTTTATGATTATGATCAGAATCCGAATTCCAATTTCGTACATGTTTTAACACTCTAACCTCAGGGGTTGGGTTAATAATCCCCTAACAGATGATCGCCGATTCCATTTAAACACAAAACAAAGTGACCCTGGGCATTTAAAAGTTAAAAGTAATTGTTTTTATATCATTTGTGGTTATTTTGATGGAAAACGTTTTGGTGCCACCTAAGTTGGGGTATGGTAGGCCCGTCAAAGTCCGAGGGTGGCGCGGGGTGACTGCCATCTCGAGAAGTCGCCATTTTGAAAAATATCTGCATGGTATGGACCTGAAACTGACAGAGCATGTTAGAATTGTCGTTTTCTTGATATATATATTAGCTAAAACCCGACGAAGACCTGATATATACAAATGGGTTTTTTAAAAAGTGGTCATTTTTGCCAAAAAAAAACCCCCGAATTTCTCGGTCCCGGAATACTTTGTGACGTCATTAATTACCTAACGCCTCAGGTTGCACATCACTAATTGGTATTCATATTGTTTTACATGCAAATATTGTGTCTTGTTTACACCAAAATGTAACATTTATGGTGTGATAATGCAATAAAACTATTGATTTTCTGAAAAACAATGAGATTTTCTATCATTTGACAAGCATTTCGATATTTGTATTTTTAATTCATCGAATTACAAGCAGCCCAGACTAAGTTGATAAATTACCGTGTCGAGACAAAATGGAACACATTGGAATAATAATATCCAATCTACATATAGCTGGTATAGGAATAAAGTAGAAATATATCTACCTCAATTGCTAATCTTTTTCTCGTGACAATTATGGTGGCCTTTGAAACCTCTTTACCTCATTATTGCTTTGTAAATCTGGTTGACATTCTTATTCCACATTTCAGAAACTTGTTGTTTTAGTGGTCAGAATGGTTTCAGATGAAATTATTAGCTATACTTGCCCAAAGTATAGGTTCGTCCTAGTATTTCGTCATTTCCAAATGGACATATCATAACTCTGCTTTCAAAGCAGTCACCTTAGAATAACTTTAAGGCTGGCATATTAAAGCTTAACACTTATTTTAACGGATTGATCTTGATAGCTTAAGAATTTTTTTCAATTGGGCATACATATCGGGCCTCAACAATTACTTTTATTGAAAAAGACAATGCATCAAATCAAACTATAGTGAACAATGCTTTGTTGTATCACAAAAAGTATCATATTTGCGTGTCTTTAAAGGACCAGTATAATCAAACTATATTATAACATGTACAGTCCTTTTACCAATACATTTACTGTATTGAATGACAATGTACAAATTTTATGCAAAAATGAAGATTATAAGTACGTTTTCCATTAATAAGATTTAGGAACGTAAATCATGAAATGGATGTAGAATATGTGATGACAAGACCTCTGCACCTGTCCCTCTCTGTATCGACAAAGTACCTTAGGGTATATATTGACCTGAGATTCCACTTGAGAGTCTAGTTAAGAAAAAAAACATAATATGAACAGCCTATTTCTTCAATTGAGTTACTTTCCGCAAAGGATTCGGGTTAAGATTCACAGAGATTCCTCATCGTAGCAAATTGTGACTGAAAGGTAAATTTACTGATCTGATAAAACCATCTAAGCCAATAACGATGGTAGTTTATTACCAAAAACAGGGCAATTGTTTACCATTTTAGTAGAGGTTAAGTTTACACAGAAGACGCGAGTTCCCTTTTTACCCCGATATGAGTAATTGTTTTTTTACTGTGTAGTACTCATCTTCCATACAGTCACCAGGCAAGATCGAGCAACCGGAGAGGCACCTCTAAATAATATACCAGTAAGTAATAAGACATAACACGCAGTTTTTATTTCTCACAAGGTCCTTCAAATATCATAGTTTGTAATTTTAGAATTTGTACATACTCAAATTTATGTTTAATACCAATCTATAAACAAGCTCGACATCACAACCCAGTTTTGCTCGCAATATCGGTTTGCTCTGGGTGTATGTTTGTTTGTCTAGTTTAAAATATTAGTTGAACTTAAACAACCCCGATGAATAAAAAATGAATGAAAATTAATCTATCAGATAAAGCATTTTTTTAGAATTGTTCTTTGTTAAATGCAATAATCATGTTCAAAAGGTAACAGTATTATCACATAAGATCTTAATTTCGAATTACAAATTGTTATTTTAGCTAGATTAACACTTGTGGTTGTTATCACCGCCAACTATTATCAGGTTTCATATCCCTCATATGTATATCCCTCATATATGTCATACAATACTAAAGTCTCTTATTTCGCCTGCCAAAGTGGGTCGTTTTGAACGGCGCCACTTTAAAGATGATTTTTTACAAATTTTTCAATTAAACATACATATTAATAACTAAAATAATCCATTAACCTATTCCGACTCTTTTTCCTCGCAACCATTGTGAAATTATTGTTCAGTGGAACAATAACAATCTCATAACTTGTCTCAATTGTGTCTCAAGCTATATATTTTGTTAAATCTAACAAGCACATTGAATTTAGTTAAAGCGCAGTTTATTCTCATTATTGTCGCCCTATAATACTACCAGTACTTAAAAAAAAATCTTCTACCTTGTGCCAATTAAGTTAACACGTTTAAGAAATCTATATATTAAAATGTACCCAGCTTAAACCTTGTATTAGAAACCCTATATTGAATGAATAAAGGCGAAATCATACTCGGCCTCAAAACAATTTTTTTCCTACCAAACATTTGGTCGTGACGTCACCAAATATTTGCCATCGAACTTAAAATATGAACGGGTATTAAAATTTGGTCCAATGTATATGGCAATTCAATAGCATGTGTAATCTAGCGCGAAATTTTATTTTGTCTCAACTCGGTGTTGACGTTATTTTGTTTGGAGTCACTCGTCATTTTGACGTCACGACCAAATGTTTGGTAGCGAAAATTTTGTTTGGAGGCCGAGTATGTTTTCGGCTTGAGACATGAATAAGACGTTATGTTAAAGCTGTCAATAAACTTTCATCTTTCATCGATTAACAAGTAGCCCAGACTAAATTGATACATTACTGTGTCGAGACAAAATGGAACACATTGGAATAATGATATCCAATTTACAGTTGGTATATGATTAAAGTAGAAATATGTCTACCTCAGTTGCTCATCTTTTTCTCGTGACACTCATTGTGGCCTTTGAAACCTTTGCTTTGTAAATCTACTTATTATTCCCTATTTCGGAAACTTGTTTTTAACCCTCATAAGAGGGTTCCTAAGTGTCTTCCGGGCAATACGATTTCATGATGTATTTGCTTGATCAATTTATTTTCTTTAACAAAATACTAGTAATCAGTTATCATAGAAGGTTTTATAATTGAACATCTTTTATGTCAAGAAAACTGTTCTCTCTACAAAATGATATTTGAAACATACATTATGCATTTTATCAGATAGAAGAGTGCGTAACATTAGCATCTTTTGTATAACTACATGAAAATGCCTTTAATTGTCGAAGTGCGTTATACTGTGAGTAATATTCTTGTAAAAATGGCTGAACTGGAAGGAAAATCAAGAGATGAGTCGCACTTTCAAGTCAAAAAAGGTGGACACAGAGAAATACGTGTGGCAGTAAACAACTGTGACGGTATTGCTGCAGGTACGATACAAATGCCGAAATCTTGATATTACATTCCGCACTGAAGCGTAAATGATTGAATATAACACTTACCTACTTTGCAATGAGCTATTGCATGTTACGCGATATTGCATGAGCGTACACTTGGCATTTTAAGTATTATTGTGTGATATCTTTGACAGATTTACCTTGTCCTGATAGCTAGATAGGTGTCTGTGCCTGGCTCTGTGCTTATGAGTAAGGACAAGTTGATGAATTGACCTCTTTGTTAAATAGTTACAGATGTACATTTAAAAAAGTGAACACATTAATCGTAGTTTGTATTCAATTTATGTGAAAAATTAACATGTATTGTATTTCATTTTCAGAACAGTACAATGTAGTAAAATACTTAAATACGAAATGTATTGCGATTTTTAATGAGCTATCACACAAAACAGATTGAATTATTGCATTTAGCCTTAAAAGATCATTTTCCGGATTTGTAGAGATTTTTTGTATACAATTAAAATCATGAATATTCAGTTCGAATTATCTTGTATTTATTGGAAGGTATAGGCCTATCGGTCTTTGAAACATAATCATGATGTCTGAGCAGGTCCTCACTATTCTAATATAATATTATGAAAAGTGATGAAAATACTATAATATTATACATATTATAAAATGCTGAAAAAAATAAACGCAAGGTAAACAATACTTTAGCTTTTCTTCTTAATTATTGCTAAAATTTTTAATTGTTCATTTTCTTCCAAAGACTGTAATGGCCCTGAAAGTAAAAAAAAACAGAAACTAATTATCATGATAATTGATTTTGTTCATTACTGCCATGAGATTTTACTGTTAACGTTTAATGGCAAAAGTTTTTGATAAAGCACATGTGATATGTGGTGTTTGCTTTTACAAATTACGGTACACAAACCGTGACTTGAATAAATAAAGAAATATAATTTGAAATTTAACCCTAGATGGTGATGGTTTCACTTTACATTGTATATCTGTTTGGTGAGATTATAATGGTGACATTGCTCTGTTTGATATTTTGTAAATATTGAATCCCTTCTATTACCACCGGTCAATAAAGTTTCAACTTTAGAGAAATTACATTTCTTTGTAGCTGTTGGTATTATTTGAATGAAATATGTACAGAAATAAGTGTAGAATAATTTGGACGCGTTAGTAACTTCGGACGGTTTAAGTCCCAAGACATCAATTCAACACAAATTGTCGAGTGCGCCTAAACGAGTACATCAGAATGAACAGGCATACAGATACAACATTCAGGTCTTTTATCTTTAAACGTTTGTGATTTCCTCAATCTTGAGTTGTTAAAGGAAGAAAGTGAAATTTTAGTTTTGGTGATTGGTTTCTGTTAGATATTTTAATAAGTGCAGTAATCAGTTTTTACCTTTTACATCTCTGGTTTGAGAACATTCTTTTGTAAATATTGATCTTACATATGAGCAGGTTAATGAATATGCAAAGAACTTCGATCATATGAAAAATGTTACAGTGAACCTGTTTATTATTTGGGATCAATCTCTTCACATAGACGTAATTGGCTTTTATGCCTTTATTTATCTTCCATACCAAGTTGAGTGTATGTATACATTTCTGTATCTGCAGAGTGAAATCCCATTATCTTCTCCACCGCTGGCTGTAACATAAGTGTTGAATTTGACAACTGCACCTCGTTGAAGGCAAAGACATTTCCCGATTCATTTTCTGAATTACAATTCTTTTATCTGTCAAAGGTATTACTTGTCATTTGGCTTGCATTAACTTTTCTGTGTTTAACCGCGAAATTAAAGAGCTTTTTGTGATCAAATAAAAACAAAACTGAACAAAAAGATTAGAAGCACTATGTGGCTAATTACACAAATTGGTGGTTGATTACAAAAATTAATGAAAGAAGTGGGTTTTTTTTATCTCTAAACAAAATAACACTTCAGACTGCAAAAGTGCTTACAAAAGTTGTTTTTATTTTGACAGTTTAGCAAAGTTTCCGATAATGGATATTCAACCTGACTTTTAAGGAGATGCTAAATTATACTAATTGAAGAGAAGAAAGAGAAAAAGTCTGACTTACAGTACTTTGTACATACATATATGATGAGCTCTTTTTCTAAAGAAGAGGATTTCTATTATTTTTGTTATCATTATTATTTATACGATAGCATCTAACTTTTGAAAAACAGAGAATAGTGTACATGTTGTACGAAAGGATAATTTCTGGACTTTGGAAAGGAATAGGGGTAAAAAGTTAGAACAATTATCCCACTTTCATTCCACAGAAGCCTATGAATCTCTTTTTAGAAAAATCTTTATATTGAAAACTTTAAATACCATACTTTTAAATATTCAAAATATGTAATTATTCTATTTGAGTTGATGATGAGGGAACAAGGGACATCGTCAATCATGTGTTTTGAAATGATCAAAGAAAAGCGGAACGTATCGCCTACATTAAACCAAACATTGGAATGAAAGAAAGCTTTATAAAGTTTGTATTTCAATCTTTGGAGTCATGTCTTCTCCTAGACACGTATTTTGAGATGGTAAATGATGAATTTTGTCTCACAACAAGCTCAGTTCTCTTCTTCAAGCAAAACATCATCTTATAAAAAATATTTCTGATTCGAATCATATTTATATGGTCCGCTCAATTGTCGTGAATTAGCTGTCATATCTTAGACTGATCGCAAGTTTTGTCGCATAAACTAGTCAAAAACACTTTAATGTACTTTATTGTATGAAAAGTATCAAAGTGTGCTTGTTATGTATCTTGCCCCCTAAAAGAAACTAAAAATAATAATAATAATAATAATAATAATATACAAACACAAATTAGGAGCTGTGGCCAAAAAGGACAAAGTCAGAAATGATGATATTTGATTTCGTTTATTACTGCCACTGAGATTCTACTGTCCACGTTTAAAGACAAAAGTTTGTCATAAAGCATATATGAAGATGTTGTGTTCTGTTTTGTGTTTTCCCCAGAAATGAACTACATGTATATGTTTACTTTGTTTATTTTTACATCTTCTCGTAATTCCAAAGTATTGCCTTCCTTGTGTAATTTATTTATATTGTTATAAACAAGTATTACATTTAATATAGCCTTTATTCATAAGCACGGGATAAACTTGACTGATTACGGAACACAAACCGTGACTTGAATAAATGAAGAAATACAATTTGAAATTTAACTCTAGATGGTGATGGTTTCACTTTTTATCTGTTTGTTGAGATTATAATGGTGACATTGCTCTGTTTGAAATTTTGTATTTAAATATTGAGTCTCTCCTTATTCTATTATCACCGGTCAATAAAGTTTTAACTTTAAAAAAAGTAAATTACATTTCTTTGCAGATTAATTTGAATACAATATGTACAGAAACAAGTGTAGAATGATTTGGACGTGTTTGGAACTTTTGGCGGGTGAAGTCCCAAGACATCAATTCAAGACAAATTGTGGAGTGCGCATACGTGATAACATCAGCATGATAAAGTCACGTATCATTTTTATAACTAAATGAAGGCATTACAGATAGATTCAAGTCTCCCATCTAACGCTGGTGATTTCTTCTATCTTGAAGAAAGTGAACTAAATTTTGGTGATTGGTTTCTATTAGATATTATAATATGTGCAGCAATCAGTTTTACCTTTTACATCTCTGGATTGAGAAAAAAGTGGAATCTCTTCACATAGACGTAATTGGCTTTCTGTGCCCTATGTTCCATACCAAGTCCAGTGTATGTATACATTGCTGTATCTGCAGAGTGAAATCCCATTATCTTCTTTACTGCTGGCTGTAACATATGTGTTGAATTTGACAACTACACCTCCTTGAAGGAAAATAAATTTTCCGACTCATTTTCTGGATTACCATTCTTTTATCTGTCATAGGTATTACTTCTCAGATGGCACTCTAACTTGCATCAACTTGTCTGTGTTTAACCACGAAATTAAAGGGCGTTTTGTGATTCGTTAAAAAGACAATACATTTCGTCGCATCACATACTGTTCTATATGAAATTGTTGACTCTTTTGAGAAAATTTGTCGGGATTGATATTTTGATGATTTTTTCATATTTACCAAGATACAGGATTTAATTTAGCCTAATTAACAAGAAACAATAAATAATTTTTGGTCTATTTGCGTTCTATTTAAATTTGGAGTTTCACATACTGCGCTATATGCAAAAATTACGTACTAAAGTATAGCGTAAACAACGCATCACATACAAATCTATAATTATGGTGCGCTATATGAACTTCGCGATGAAAATAAAAATCACATACAGATCTATATGAAATAGAACAGTTTGACATATTCAATTATTGTACTAAAAGATCGCTAAATGTAAAAAAAAAAGCGTTTTCACATACAGATCTGATCATGGGTCATGAATTGTGTTACGGTCAAAGATGTTAAATGACCAAGGCCAAATTCACCTTACGGGTTCTTAAATGAAACAAAATAAATACACTGAAAATT
>JXSR01S009038.1:43445-61495 GCA_000969725.1 Ophiothrix spiculata
TGGGGCCCCGCCTCCCCTCACTTCCGCCGCCTATGTTGGTATGCATGGAGGCATATACCTCCCCCATGGTGTGACAAATTTAATACCGTTCTTTCAAATGTGCAATGTGTGTGAATTCTTGCAATGAAACATGTGCCATTAACTGTTGGGACCCCGACAGTAATTAGAACATAATAGCCTATGGAGATTTTTGAAAATGTTGACAAGCTCATCCTAAATAATATTAAACGGAAGTAAAAATTGAGTCAGTATGTATTAAGGCCAATATTTTACTCTTCTTATTATTTAAATAAAAAGGCGAGGTTTTCAGCACATCTGAATCATGAAACACACCTTGAAGTACATAAGTAGTATGTTTTACTCACGTTAGTGGACAGCATCAAGCGGGAACAACGGTTCACTCGATAAGGTTCTGATAAGATCCAGATAAAAAACAATAAACAAACACAAAATACCCCACCAACCATTTCATATTCAATAACCTTAATCAAAGTACAATTCCATCAAGTCAACGAAATGCATTTCAAGTACAAACCAAAAAAAAACAAACGAACCTATCTAGTCTCTCCTACCGCTGGCTGTAACTTAAGTGTTGTATTTGACAACTACACCTCGTTGAAGGCAAAGACATATCCCGATTCATTTTCTGAATTACAATTCTTTTATCTGTCAAAGGTATTACTTCTCAGATGGCATTTGGCTTGCATTAACTTGTCTGTGTTTAACCGCGAAATTAAAGAGCTTTTTGTGATCAAATAAGAACAAAACTGAACAAAAAGATTAGAAGCACTATGTGAATAATTACACAAATTGATGGTTGATTACAAATGAATAGAAGTGTTTTTATTTCTAAATAAAATAACACTTCCGACTGCAAAAAGTGCTTATAATAAGTTGTTTTTATTTTGACAGTTTAGCACAGTTTTCGGTAATGGATGTTCAACCTGACTTTTAAGGAGATGCTTAATTATACTAATTGAAGAGAAGAAAGAGACAAAGTATGACTTAGAGTGCTTTGTACAACAATATATGATTAGCTCTTTTTCTAAAAAAAAGGGTGTCTTTTATTTTTGTTATTAATATTATTGATACGATAGCATCTAAGTTTTGAATAACAGAGAATAGTGTACACGTTGTACGAAAGGATAAATTCTGGACTTCTGGAAAAAGAAATTGTGCTAAAAAGTTAAAACAATTATCCCACTTTCATTCCACAGAAGCCTATGTATCCCTTTTTAGAAAAATCTTCATATTAAAATCACTTTCAAAACTTTGAATACCGTACTTTTAAATATCAAAATATGAAAGGTCTTTTTTCATCTTCCCCATTTATACCCCCATTCTCATAAAGGGAAAACAAGGATTGACTTTGATAGATACGTTTGGACACCCAACAGTGTTTCGAGGAATTTTTAAGTGCTGTACTCTTAATATCAAACAGATATAATAAGAGTGGATAGATTTAATGTGGTTAACCCTTGTTTAAATTCTTTCACGTTGCTGGTGTTGGTTTAAATCAAGGGCACATTTCACAATTAGACAATACTTTTCTCTTTCACAGTCTTCACTGAGTCTTAATAAAGGGGATTCAATAACTTTACGAAATACTAACTGTGGATTAAAATAAAAGGTAACACGAATGTGTACCAATTAGTAAAATGTCTGTGTTATATTTAATTAATACATTCAGACCCTTACACAGACATACTGATTGTGTTTAAATGAGTAGCTGTTAGTAAAGATATTTTAAACAAACAGTATTATACTAGCTGTGATCACAAAATTCGTGTTTCAATGTTCCTTTGCAATTTTTATTTTATTTCAGTTTTAGAAAGAACTACCACATACAAACTTTTACCCATAACCAGTTTTCACTGAAAGTGGAATATTTAAGATAACACTGAAACAATCTCGCCAAATTGAATCAAGTTACTACGCAGGTTATTGATTCTGAATAAAGTACGCTTTTAATTAAATTAAACACAAGCCTAGCACTTTGTACCAGTTTGTACTGAAGTCACCAAACGAACTGACACCTTACCTAGAAATTAATTTCATTAAGGCGTATTTAGATTTCATTTATCACGACCGACTCAGTGTTTTGAATGGGACATCTGCGGACAGAGTACAATGAAAAATGTATCGTTGTAGCAAAAAAATATACGATTCAAAACGGTTCTATATAGATATGGGTATTTACATAAATAAGGCACACAACTTGTGACATAGCTGTTTTGACCCTAACACAACAACATCAGCTTTTCCTTAGCATTTTGTATAACATAACTTTCAAGTTAATTTCATATTGGGGAAGTTCTTTCAAAATTGAGATATAGCAAACATTCTGAACTAAAATCAGAGCAAGTAAATACCTCAAATAGTAATTAAAGTACACAGAAAATAATAAGTGAGTCAAACTTGTTAAAATGAGACAATTTGTCCCTGTAGTGACCCACTTAAGGGGTATCCTAGTGCCTAAGTCTTATGAATATTCATGAAAGTATGTGGGAATAGTGACAAATTTTGAAACCACTTGATCATAGAGAGTTTTTTGACCTCCAGATGACCCCAGATTACCTTTAGATATATGGGCATTTTCACGGTTACGGAAGGACAATCACATAATTTTTCTGTATATCAAACACATACAAAATTTAATTAGATAATATAAAAGTAATTCCATATTTAGTTGAGTATACCTGAAAGCATTCATATTCAACACGAATTTTTTCATAAAAATGTCTCTGTCGCAAAATATGCATATTAATGAGGACAGTTGCGGAAGGACAGCAACACGGACATGGTTTTTCACATTTAGTACATTTTTGAACATTTTTATGAAATTTATGAAGACATTTTATTTCAAAGTTACTGAATGCATTGCTTGGTGTTTCTGCAATAGTTTTCCACATTCCACTTCAACATATTTATTTATTTATGTTTTTATTTATTTATTTGAACATACATCTTTACAACGATGGCACACACAAATTATTTCCCTATGGTTATGTGTTAACAATGCGAAATGCAAAGGGATCATGGTCACGGAAGGACGGTTATGGAAGGACAATTTGTACGCTGATTTTTGGATGCACTGAACTATAAAGCCTGGTCAGGATTAACAAAAAATACAACCTTATGTGTAAATTTGATCCTTATTTAAGCCATTTAGAACAATAACACCCAGGTAAACAACCAAGAATGGGTTTAAATAAAAATTACTACTTTTAGTATGAAAATCAAGAAATTTGACCAAAAATTAGGTTTTTTAAAGAAATGTCATAGACATTTTTGTTCAGTCTTTTCAAAATTAGGTTCATTTAAAAGAGCTTAAAAAAGAGCTTTCTTTTGATACAAAATATATGGTGGTAGTATTTTTCATTAAATAGTTACATCCTTTTTTCAATATTATTCCAATGTCCACTCTTCGTGAAAATTGCCATACCACGCGAGTCAAAAAAACTGCAATAATTAGATGGAAGCCATATTGTAAGAACAAAAGTAATTTCGAACAAATAATATTAATTTCTAAAAAGGCCATGAATTAAGCTTTCAAACGGTGAAAGAATGGTGAAAATTGATAAAGGCATTACGAAGATATCCTTATTTGAATAATATGGTATGAAAACAGTTCTGTCCAAATGAGCATACCTCGTCAAACGAGTAAGTACCAATATTGAATTGAATTTCTGGCCAACACCTCTTGAATAATAACACAAACCGATTAATGTAATTAATGCTCTAGTGAAAATCTCTGCTTAATCTATTAATTTACATATAAAAGATAATTTAGGCGGGTTTTTTCAAGTGCAAAATGACATGTTTTGGGATACTGTCTTAGAAGGGACAGCTTATAATCAGTCACTGTTCAAAATGCCACAAGATCAGTTCACAAACGAGCAACGTGCTCTTATTACTGAGGTTTATTTAACCACAACATTTCATGCAGAAGTGAAACGGAGATTCAAACAGGGTGCATTCCCTCCATCGCGTGTATCATGTGCATCCACCATCTATAGAATTCAAGCGAAATTCAAAAGAACAGGAACAGTCCATAACCTAAATAAAGAGAGACCTGGAAGACCGCGAACGGCAAGTAGGAGAAACGTCGACAGCGTTCGTCAGACATTGACAAGGGATCCAGAAGTGAGCTCGCGAAGAAATCCCCTGCCACATGTGTCCCAGTCCACGTTCAACCGAAAACTGAATGTTCAGAGCCACCAAGCTCAAACGGCCCTTTTCAAGGCACCCAAACACAAAAGAGAAAAGAGAATGTCATAATTGTTTCCTCCATTAATAAAACATATACACGGCATTTGGACAGAGCTGTTTTTATGCCTCCCCTTTAGAATAAGTGTATCTCTACGACGCCTTTATCAATTTTCCCAATTCTTTCACCATTTAAAGGTAAATCTATGATCTATTTAGATATATACATTTCATGTCGATGATATTTCTTGTTCTTAAAATATGGCTTTCATTTAACTATTGCAGTTTTTTTTGACTCACTCGGTATACATATTTATGTCACATGTGTAACTTTACCTTGGTATTCTTGTGTCAAAAATCTTGTGAATATCTATGCAAGTATGTAGGAAAAGCGTCCAATTATGTGAATCACTCCGCATCCCAATTAAAAACCAAATTAGCTAAACACATGCAGTTTACGTTTTATTAAAATATATTTATTCCTCTCTCATATGATACCACATTTACTAATGTATGACATAAAATAAGGGAATTACAACATGAAAAATATAGTGCAGTAAGGGAATTTGTTACTGCACCGCTTTATTTGGTTAACAAAATGACCTGATACATATCATGCAAGTAAAGTGCATATTGATTTAAACTAGTGCAAATGCATGTGTTTTCTAGTAATTTTAACTATTATAGGTAAAGAGTAATGATAAAACCACCGCCAACTATTATCAGGTTGCATATCGCCCATATGTAATTCCGTCACTCAATACTTCGTATCGTATCGCGTCTAAAGTGGGTCAAAGTTTTGTGTTATTGTTTTAGCTCAACTCAAACATTAGTGGTTGAAAATAAATTTAAATAAATTTTGACACTTTTTCATAAGCATAATGTCTTTTTTGTCGTAAGATATGTGCTTATCTGATAAACATCTATTAACATGTATTAAGTAATGTTCTAAACAACATTATAACAATTAGGTTAATTACAGTTAACTTCATTTAGATACAATCTCTGTTATTATCCCGGCAAAATTCTGATATTTAGAACTTTTACAGTAAAATTCCGATTTGGTGGCCATTTTTCTCAAAATCGCGATTTTTCCGACTCGGATATATTTATGACGTCATAATTACGAAACGCCTTGGCCGATTTTCATGATTTTGGTATCAATGGATAGAGGAGACCCTACCCTATACTATGGTATAAAGCAAAGCAACTTTTAGCTCCCCAATTTCAATTTCATAAGGGGGGTACCCCCCCCCACCCCTTAATAACAAACGTTACAAAAAGTACGTTGGTAAGACAAGGGTTAACTTTCGGGATAACAGTTGATGAATTTCTATAAGTATTTATGAACTACTGCCAAGAATTCAGCTTGTATTATTTGTCAAAAATTTCAGTTATTTCAGACTCAAAGGTACACGTTATTTCCAAATTGAAAAAAAACTTTTCGAAAAATCATTTAAAATGGACACCAAAACATGTCAGCCCCCAAGATATTTTGTGATAAATGTGTCTGCTCTGAAACATGATTTGGATCATACCTATAGGGAAATGAGAAGATACAAAGAGAAACCTAACTTTGACTTGTGGCTGATCTGTTTCACGACAGCTCGTGACTGCGAAGTAATATCGCCAACTAGAGCAGCAGGTACATAGATAAGATAACGGAATTCCAAGACAGTGACCATTCAGAGGGGTTTCAAGTAAACTTTAGCAACTGCGGTTATGGATCACTTCACTGTCAATAATTTCAGTTATTTCAGACTCAAAAGTAGACGTTATTTCCAAATTGGAAAATACTTTTCGTGTTCAGAACAATCAATCAAAATGGACACCAAAACATGTCAGCCCTCAAGATATTTTGTGATAAATGTGTCTGCTATGAAACATGATTTGCATCCTACCTTTGGGGATATAAGAAGATACAATGAGGAACTTGACTTTGACATGCAGCTGATCTGTTTTTCAACAAGTCGTGACAACGAAACAATATAAGCAAATTAAATAACAAGTTGGCGAATGGTACAGTGAAAAAATGGAATTTCAAAACAATGATCACAAAAGAAATCATACAAATATGACAAACAATAATTTTAGGAACTCTGGACATCATGAATTGTGAAAAATCAATCATATTTAAAATGAACTGACGCTATGGACTGTAGTGATATTAGTCAATATTGTTGATAATGGGATAGGTGACCCGTCATATCAAAAGGTACTTTAAGGGCCTCTCTGACAAAATCTAGATTTTACCTTAGCTTTAAAGAGACATTTCTAAGCTTTTAAATGATACCTTGTTTGTAAAATTTGAGCAAAAATCCATAAAGATATGATAGAAAATGCAACATTTAATCTTATTATTTCTATTGTATTTTACCACCTTGTATTTACTATATCTAAATATATGCCTTGCCGGTATTAAGGTACCTATTGATATGACGGGTCACAGTGATGACTCACCCCAAGAGGGGGGATTTGCAGATGCAGATAATAACCAATTTTGAGTTTTTGTATTTCATCTGTTGCGGCATTTTCAGGTAAAGAATGACACCTTAATTGTTTAAATTGCTCAAGGCGATCAAATTTTACAACAGAAAACAGATAATCTTATTTTTCGCGGCCTTTTCCCCCTGTTTCTTGAAAAGTGTTCTGTCGCAAAGTCCCCCTTTTCGGCGTGAGTCATCACATATGTTTGTCTTAATTCTGGAAATCGGAACTTTCCGCGCATTATGTCGGAGTATGGTTTATGTATCAATTGGGTAAGCAGGTAGCGCACCAATGACCCCATGGCTGTTGTGGATTCGATTCCCAGTCTCGGCGCTGTATGTGCAAATGGTTGCCGGTCCAAACCTGCTTCCACAGGTTTTACTCTTGACGCTCCAGTTTTCCACCTGCATTTAAAGCTGGCAAATCTAACCATCTGACAAAGGAACCTCATGAAAAAGCAGTGATTGACTCTAATGAGTGCTATCTTCTATAAAAACGCAAGATTTTTCGTGATTTTTTTTTGAGGGAATTAGGCTATATGTAATAAAAACAATTATCAAATGTTATTGTACATAATCTCAGCTTCAAACATCATTTTATTTCGTAAAATTTAAGCGTTTAATTCTGAAGTTATTACAAATTCTGTGAGGCCCTTAAAAATTAGGTTGGTCCGATTTCTTGATACCTATTCCATGATCAATAACCAAACGTAGGTGGCAATCAAAACATTAAATGACAAGTTATTTTATCTCCAGATGAAAATTTCTATCGCTTACTTGCATTTTTTGTTTAGTGTTATATCAGAAGCTCATTGAAAGTATCCAATCAAGCCAAAAGGGATGTCAGAATAACTTTTACAATTGCCAGTAATAACAATTTCAGTTGTTTTCTCTTCCAAATGTTCAAAGTTTCCCCAAACCGGAATGTAAGTTCGTTTCTGAATATCTGACACGATGTGGACCTTGATTGTAAAACTCTTGATACGCAATGTAATTTTCCCAAAAAATAACAATTGCAGCTACTGCCTCAGAGTCTCGCATTTTATCTATTTTTTTTTATAATAAGATGTTAATACAAAAGCCCTTTTTATAAAAAAAAGCCCTTTAGGGCTGACAGTGACTGAAGATCCACAACTAAAACTAGGAAAGCTGAGACTGCTAAAACTAAATAATTGCTTATAATTCATTCTTCAAATCGATTAGATTATCTGTTTTGTTTTCAATGAAAATAATTGACCAATAATATCTTTGAGCCACAAATAATTGTAAAATTAGTTTGACATGTTATAATTTAAAGGGGCCAATATCTTGGCTGCATATCATCCTGGGTTAACATACTTTATCCGATGCCCACAAATCGGACCAGATTGAAATTTGTGCTCCATTTTTAAAATGCTGTATCTCCGGACAGGAATATCCGAATTGGATGAAACAAAGGGCAAAATGAAGGGGAGAAGCTCTATTTTAATATTATTGATGATTAAATGAGAAAAATGGCCTGCTTATATTTTAAATATTTTTGTTTTCAAATCTTGCGTTTTTATTGGCACACCCTGTATGTCAATTTATATATTTATCAATATCCTAAACGATATCATAACAGTTAATTTACCTTCATTTGAATAGAGCTTATGTAACAATATCCAAAGGAGGCTCATCATATATTTATAGCATCCAATTTAGTCCTCATATACCGTTCAAATTGTAATATTCTTTGCTAAAGAATGCAATTATTGTATCAGGTTTAAAACGGTAAATGGTCAACTGAAAATAATTTCAGTTACCTCGAACAATCAATCAAAAACGATCAAAAACAAGTCAACCCTAAAGATATTTTGTGATAAATGTGTCTGCTCTGAAACATGATTTGCATCATACATATAGGGAAATGAGAAGATACAAAGAGGAACCTAACTTTGACTTGTGGCTGATCTCTTTTACGACAGCTCGTGACAGCAAAGTAATATCGCCAACTGAAGCAGCAGGTTAATGTACATAGATAAAGATAACGGAATTTCAAGACAGTGTCCATTCGGAGGGGTTTCAAGAAAACTTTAGCAACTGCGGTTATATGTCACTTCAAAACTCAACCAGCGGTTGACTTCCCGGAACGGCCGGTTCCGACCGGTTGCTATTGTTCTGAAAAATAGCAACCAACCAGAACCGCTGGTTCCGGGCAGTCAACCGCTGGTAGAGATTTGAAGCGGCCCCTATAATGATTTCTCCTTCGTTTCATACACCTGCAACTTTTAACTTAAACACCTTTTGAATTCTGAGTTTTACTATGTTTCAATAATTATTCATATGTCATCATTTTAAACAAAGACAATTTAATTCAGTGTGTCCCAGAAAAGGTCTTATTTTCATAGTCCATGGAACTGATTTAATATAACGTTTATTTCATTTCAATGAGCAATCTAGAACAGAAGTTATGCTTTGTCACATAATTGGATGTAAAAAATTTTGGTTCACAAGTAGTACTAAGGTTTTTTCTGGGACACCCTGCAGCAAATACGCACGTTACCTTATCCATACCCACAATCAGTGTTTCATTGTTGTTAGTTAGTATTAAGTGCCATTTAATCAGAGTGTGAACTAGAAAAGCATCGTCTAATTGTTAAATGTGCCCTTGAAATGTATCAATTCTGAGAACTTGAAAGAGATTAAGCCAAGGTTAACCACCACTCGATAATGCCTGTGATCTGATAATTATAACTTCCCTCTTCTTGTAACATTTTCACGTATCGCCTTTAATTAGTATTGCATCCATCTGTTTTCCTAGGAACACTGCTAGGTGTCACAACCCACCTATCACACTTTTGTTAGTTCGTAGTGTCTATGAAAACAGTGTTGACTTTATCTACTTAACTGATATCAACCTTAAAACTAAACACCTTTTAAGACACTTTGCCTTGATTGAGAACTGTTAATGAGCATTTATCTTGTAATCTAGTGATATTATTACTGGCAATTTATAGAAATTGACAAGCATAGTTCTAAGATGACATTGTTCAAATGGCTGTGTGATGTTAACTCTTGATTTTGAATGTATTGTTTGTAGAATAAAGCGATGTATAATAGAATAAAGGTAAAGTAAACCCACATTGTAACTTATAATGCGTACTGCATTATTTGGGTCATTTCGCGTGTTAAGCTGTTCCATTTATTTATTTGCAGTTTGCAGTGCCAGACATTAAGACATAGAATACAGTCGCAACATCAATAATATTTTCATCATTAAAATGCAAAACCTTCCTAATCAGACTCTGCATCTCTTTAATTAGTGTTATCCATAAGCATATCCTCAACGTTAAATACGAACCAAGTTAATCATCCATTATCTTAAAGTATGTCATACAATCAAAATTATAACATGTTATCATTGCTTATTTAGAATCTCCTAAATGTTGTTGTATAAACAGGGAAAGGCTATGTTCAGATACCAATTTGTGTAATCACCGGATTGCTTAAAACCATGAAAAGGTAGATCCACGCTTACATTTTGTGCAGATAAGTATTGTTGTAACAAATTGCAACAAGCAATTTATTTTCATGATGAAAGATAGTGTGTTAAATACCAGATAAGAGCCGCCAGGAAAGAAATATACCCTTAAGAGGTTTGAACCAGAAAACTGTCGTGAAAACTAATTGCATGGAAGATAGTGCAGTTGTCGAATGCCTCATTTATTTTACAGCCAGTGTTTGTGGTAGAGGAGTTAATGGAATTCACTCTGTCAAGGTACAACGATCTACTTACTATGACACATTAAAGTCAACTATCTTAAGAAATTGATTTCAAATTATGTATACGTTTAATTTATGTTCACCACGTATCGAAACCCTTTTATGTCATGTTTGACATTCAGAATCAATGTAAGTAAAAGAATATACCACTTTAGTGGGGGAAAAAAATGAACTAAAAACCCCGAAACTAAGTGAAAGTAGCACAGTCTTGTTTTGAAGACGAACACTGTAGTATGATAGCTTGATCAGCTGTTCAAAGGGACTTAAGTCATAACATAGTTGTTTGCGATTTCGCGAATTTGAAAAACTCTACGTTTTGTTGTATTATGAAGTAGAAAATCAACCCATAGGACTGACTCTAATTATAAACGTATTTTAAATCATGATCATTGAGTTAAAATGTTTGACTGAATTGACGTATGATAACATTTCACCTTAATAAACAAAGATTGTGGATCATTATATATATATAAATAATTTATATACTTGGTTGACTGCCAAATTACCTAGAAGTACACTGGTTCAGACAAAAAATATATTTTTACATATTGCTAAATCATAAGTCTTTTCATTACGTTTATCAGTCCGTACAAAAATGAGAGAATGTTGATTTCGCGACAATAAACTTTCATACGAGCAATACAATGTATTACATCACCTACAATGAATAATTTACTTCTTGACTTTAGTCAGTAAATTGTAATTTGTATTGGGGGAACTTAACATGTTTAAGGTAGATATTTACTTCTGATTGCTTGGTGCTTTACTAAACGATGGAATGCATGCGGATAGTTCAAATGACCTAGAAAGTTCTTATTGTATACATTATGAATTAGGCGCAATAAATAAATAAGTGTGTCGCATGCTGCTATTTGAACCGTGACAAATTACTTACAAGATACACTGTAAAACTAAAACTGAAGTTCTTTGATTTTTCTTGTCTATACAATTGAAAAGAAAATTGAACATGTAACTACACAGTTCAACTAACCCAGTGTAGGCATATAGCCACATCCCACAAGAAAAACAAGCCAAACTCATGCAAACATGTACCTGTTATTCATAAATTTAAAACAAGCAAAGCGTAGTGTCTTTGTTTCTATTTCTATTTTGAAACATGTTTTTACAACAAGATTTTGGAATAATTGTATATGCTTTAACGTCCAAACTAACTTTCCTAGTTATTATTTTGTAATGTTTATTTATTGTCCAGGTTGTAACCCACAATTTTGTGGATTACAAACCATTTTGGCAGTCATTTTTGAACTTACACACCATTCTGAATTTTAAAATTTTTAACATGATTTAGGGATAATTGTACCTGTTGTGTCCTCTAAAGCTGTGTCTCAGTCATCATTTGGAATATTTTATGTTTTTCCTGCTTATTTATTGCTGATATAACCTGATTCTGTGCATAAAAAACAATTTTAACAGCCATTTAAAAAAATGATATGAGCGTTATTTTGAATTTTAAGCATGCTTAAAAGTTGATGAAGGGATAACTGTTTCCCTGGTTCTGTTTTGATTTGATTTGATTTGATTTTATTTGGCATCTCCAATACAAATATAAATATATAATAAAAACATTAAAATTTACTTAATTGTAAAGACCTTAAAAACAAATACAGAAAAGGAGATACACAGGATAGCCCTTTAAGCCCTGGGGCTTATTTCCAAAGGGGTCCTTGGCATAAAGAAGTACATACATGCAAAGCATCGAGAAAAACAAAATTAAAACGTAGACTTTACAAGAAGTTTTAAAAGACACAATATATACAACAATAATAGATAAGGAAGTGCTAAAAATTCAACAGTCAATTTGATCTAAAAGATGGGTTTTGACTGATTTCTTAAAAAGAGGTTTGTTGGGAATTGATTTGATTGCACTGGGTAAGCTCATCCAGTCCTGAATGGCATTATAATAAAAAGAACCAGCAACTGTGGTGGTACATTTTGGAACACAAAAATTTTGCACACTATTTCTGGTACTATATTGATGAACATTTGAGACTCTAATAAAATTTGTCCTAAGATAATCAGGACATGATTCATTAAAAATATCAAAGACACGGTTCAATCTGAGTTGTTTAGCTCTGTTTTGAATATTCAGAAAATTAAGATTTTTGAAATCATCACAAACAATATGATACCTTGCACTTTCCTTAAGGATAAACCTGATGATCTTATTTTGTGCTATTTGCAAACTTTTACAAATCTGTTTACCAATACCACCATACCAAGATGAGATCGAATAATCGAACAAGCAGAGAACAAGGGCTGAGCAAAGAAGTTTTTTGGTGTTGCTGTCAAGAAAATTGGCCTGTCTGTACAGGAATTGAAGTCTAGAATTGGACTTTTTGATAATGCTAAGAGCCATTTCCTCACCATTTAACCTGGCTTAAGCCAATTCCCAGTTTATTTTGAATATTGTGCTGATTTATTGTCTATATATCCATTTTTTGTGCATAAAAAGGGTATTTTGGCAGCCATTTTGGATCTCACTTTGGATACAGAGATGTTTTGAACAGAACAGATGTCATATTTGGATTCTATGCTTCAAGACCTTTCATTTGACTCCCATATTGCCATACTTCTGACAATGTTGAACATTGACCCCCTAGGGACTCCCGTAAGGGGGGGGGGGGGTCTGTGTGCACTTTTCACATGGGGTCCCTGAAGCCACATAGTCAGCATACTACAGGGAGTCTTTCTATACATGTAATATAAAAATAGCAGACGCATGCCCCAGGGTTCCCCGTGCTCTCCGGTTAATGGGTCGCACGTACCAAAAGATGTGAATATAGAGCAACTCGTGTGCCAGCAAACAACTGTGACAATATTGCTGCATATGAAAATGACGAAATCTTGAGATTACATTTCGCATTGAAGCGTAAATGATTTGATTTAACGCTTACCTACTTGGTAATGAGCTATTGCATGTTACGCGATATTGCATGAGTGTACAGATTATTGGCATCTTGAGTATTATTGTGTGATATCTTCGACAGATTTACCTTGTCCTGATAGCTATAGTTGTTGGATTTAATTCGTGAACGCGTACTCAGACTCCTTGTGCGTACACGCGAACTAAACAACCTTGAAAATATACGCTCGCGTCAGGGATCACTGCGTACTTGCTGTAAACACGCGTTCACGAATTAAATCCAACAACAATAGTAAGGACAAGTTGATGAATTGACCTCTTTTGTTAAATAGTTACAGATGTACATTTAAAAAAAGTGAACACATTAATCGTAGTGTATTTTCAATTTATGTGAAAAATTAACGTGTATTGTATTTCATTTACAGAACAGTACAATGTAGTAAAATACTTAAATACGAAATGTATTGCGATTTTCAATAAGCTATCACACAAAATAGATTTTATAGAGTTATTGCATTTAGCCTTAAAAGATAATTTTCCGGATTTTGTAGAGATTATTTTGTATGCAATAAAAATCATGAATATTTAGTTCGAATGATTTTGCATTTATTGGATGGTAGAACAGGCTTTGAAACATAATCATGATGTCTGAACAGGTCCTCATTATTCTAATATAATATTATGAAAAATGATAAAAATACTTGGTGATGAATATGTTCATACATATTTCTTATCATATTATATATTATACAAATATTGACTGCTTTGACGGGCATGGTTTAAATTATTTTCCCGAGGTGATCTCAAAACCATGAATATGCCCGAAGCGAAGCTGAGGGCATATTCATGGTTTTTAGATCACCGAGGGAAAATAATTTCAACCATCATCCCCGAAGAAAAAGCAGTCAATATTCGTTTTATAAACCGAATATATAGATTTTTGTCATCTTGTTGGTTAAAAGAATCATTTTTGCAATTAAAACGCTCGATGGTCAATAGTCGCGCACGTATTGCTCGTGTTACACCAGCGCCGCAAAGTATGCTGAGCGGGCCTAGTGAAAAATGCGCCCCGGGCCTAGTAAAATCCAAGCCCTCACTTTTAACCAATCAGAGGACAGCAATCTATATATGAGGTATATAATATAAAATACTGAAAACAAAACGCAAGGTAAACAATACTTAAGCTTTTCTTCTGAATTATTGCTACATTTTTTAATTGTTCATTTTTCTTCCAAAGAATGGCCCTGAAAGGGAAAAACATAAATTAATTATCATGATAATTGATTTTGTTCATTACTGCCATGAGATTTTACTGTCCACGTTTAATGGCAAAAGTTTGTGATAAAGCACATGTGATATGTGGTGTTTACTTTTACAAATTACGGTACACAAACCGTGACTTGAATAAATGAAGAAATACAATTTGAAATTTAACCCTAGATGGTGATGGTTTCACTTTATATCTGTTTGATGAGATTATAATGGTGACATAGCTCTGTTTAAACTTTTGTAAATATTAAATCTCTCCTATTATCACCGGTCAATAAAGTTTCAACTTTAGAAAAATTAAATTTCTTTGTAGCTGTTGGCATAATTTGAATGCAATATGTACAGAAATAAGTGTAGAATGATTTGGACGCGTTAGTAACTTTCGGACGGTTTAAGTCCCAAGACATCTATTTAACACAAATTGTCGAGTGCGTATAAATGATTACATCAAAATGAACAAGTCACGTACTATGTTTACAAGTAAATGAAGGCATACAGATACAACATTCAAGTTTTCTACCTAACGCTTGTGGTTTCCTCAATCTTGAAGTTGTTAAAGGAAGAAAGTAAAATAAGTTTTGGTTCTATAGATACGTATTTTAATAAGTGCAGTAATCACTTTTTACCTTTTAATCTCTGGTTTGAGAACATTCTTTTGCAATACGCAAAGAAATTCGATCGTATGAAAAGTGTTACAGTGAACCTGTGTATTATTTAGAATCAATCTCTTCACATAGACGTAATTGGCTTTTGTGCCTTTATTTATGTTCCATACCAAGTTGAGTGTATGTATACATTGCTGTATCTGCAGAGTGAAATACCATTATCTCTCCTACCGCTGGCTGTAACATATTTGTTGAATTTGACAACTACACCTCCTCGAAGGCAAAGAAATTTCACGATTCATTTTCACGAATACAATTCTTTTATCTGTCAAAGATGTTGCTTTTCAGATGGCTTGCATTAACTTGTCTGTGTTTAACCGCGAAATTAAAGAGCTTTTTGTGATCAAATAAAAACAAAACTGAACAAAAAGATTAGAAGCACTACGGTGAATAATTACACAAATTGGTTGTTGATTACAAATGAAAAGAAGAGGTTTTTTTATTTCTTAACAAAATAACACTTCAGACTGCAAAAGTGCTTACAAAAGGTTGTTTTTATTTTGACAGTTTAGCACAGTTTCCGGTAATAGATGTTCAACCTAACTTTTAAGGAGATGCTTAATTACACTAATTGAAGAGAAGAAAGAGACAAAGTCTGAGTTAGAGTACTTGTACAACTATATATGATTAGCTCTTTTTCTAAAGAAGAGGATTTCTATTATTTTTGTTATTATTATTATTGATACGATAGCATCTAACTTTTGAAAAAAAAAACCAGAGAATAAAGAAGGCCCTACATGTTGTACGAAAAGATAATTTCTGAACCCTGGAAAGGAGTTTTTAGGGCTTAACAGTTAAAACAATCATCCCACTTTCATCCCACAACAGCCTATGTATCCCTTTAATCATCATATTAAAATCACTTTCAAACATTTGAATACGGTACTTTTAAATATTCAAAATTTAAAAGGTCTTTGTTTGAGCAAAAATCGACACCATTCATATACAGGGAAACAAGGATTGACTTTGATAGATACGTTTTGACACCTAACAGTCAAAATATAAGAACTTAAGATAGCAAGTTCATCCTCCCAAATTGCTAAGTGATAATGACCGTATAAAAACTGAACCAATCTCACCAAATTGGATCGAGTTACTACACAGGTTATTGATTCTAAATAAAATATGTATTATGCTTTTAATTAAATTGAACGTAAGCCTAGCACTTTGTACCAGTTTGTACTGAAGGTCATCAAACGAACTGACACCTTGAGATTTAAATTGCACTAAGGCGTATTTAGATTTCATTTATCACGACCCAGTCACTGTTTTGAATGGGATATCTGCGGACAGAGTGCCAATGAAAACGTATCGTTGTCGCAGCAATATGCAATTCAAGAAGGTATGTGGAATTGTCAAATATATAGATATGTGGAATTGGTAAAACGTTTTTTTGTATTTATTCCTGTGCTTGGGTCTGGTGGTGGGAGAAAAATACAAAGATTCTACACCAGCTCCCTTCTCTTAACTCTTACTATATTACAGAGATAAATGCATAAAACACATCTGAAACAGGGGCTGGTGATAATACCAAGCAGGTTTTTATAGAACTCCTAGCATTAAAAATAAAAATAAATAAACAACAATATTCAGGAAGCTTCGAGATCAAGGGACAATTTCCTAAAATGCTTTCTAAGTTTACATTTGCTTTCAGCAATTTTGTACTCTTTTGATTTAAAATAAATTTAGAAATGCAACAATCATTTTGCAAGGATCATTTTGTGCTTTGCTTCCTAGCATTCTCTTGGCTCAGTCAAGCGTGACAAAGACATTCAACTACCTGCTTATCACTCTACTACAGATAGACATTCCATATGACCACTCAACTTGAGTAGAAAAGTGACCTTGAACAAGGCGGGGTCAAATCAAATTGGACCTAAAAATACGTTTTTGACCCATTTTTGTTGTTGACTACTTACCAGTACATGAGAAAATTGATCACATTTGGAGTTCCATTTCACACCTAACAAGATAGCCTATCAAATCTGACAAAAAGCAACATAAGTTTCCAGATATTTTGATCATAAATTGACCTTTACGTAAAAAAGTGGTAACAATATTTGTATTCCAACTATATGAGCAACCGTGTACAATTTCAAACATAAAAAGAGGAAATTGATACAAGCATCATGTTCAGACAAGCCGGTCACACCAAACATTTTCTCAATATAGCTCCCCAGAAACACTGTTGATCAAACAACAAATTTCATTCCAAATAAGTGATACTTTATCACACTCACAAATAAATGCACAAGTGTCTCCGGCTTGTCATTACAAAAATAACAGTTAGGCGAGTCAACATGACCAATTTCATTAAGAAATTTATTCGTGCAAATTACCCTGTGAAACAATATAAAATAAAAGGATCTTAACTGAGTGTCAATGGTACAATAAAAATTAGCTGTGTGAACATTGTTTCATTCCACCTCATCCAATATGTTAACGGAAACAACCCATTTATTTTCCAACTCAACTGCAGAAGATTTCCTTAATTAATATGGAGTAGACGTGTTTCGACATTTTCCTTAATATTCTTGGATTTCTGGAACCAGGTCAAGTAAATCCCATTTATTAAAGAGTTGTATTTCCTCTTATCTCCAATAGGAATATCAAATTCAAAAACTAAATCTTCATATGTCTTAAGGGGCCTGTTAATCCCGGCCGCTTGGTCTAAAGCAGAATTTAGTTTTTCTGCATTTTCTGATACTTCAGCATGTTACCTTTTATTACAGACAATAAAACACTACCAAACAAAACTTTTAAACTTATTTATAGGTAAAATTAAAAGATTAT
>JXSR01S009040.1:43137-56584 GCA_000969725.1 Ophiothrix spiculata
ACGCATGTGCCATTTCGATGATTTCACGATATCACATACAGACGTATTTATCGAAAATCTCTAATGCGCACGCCCAGATTGTCGTATCTGTATTTTTAAGTATTTGCCATTTCACATAGTGACGTATCTGTGTGCCGTCTTCTCCGAAGTGTTTCACATACAGACGTATCTGCGGGACGTATTCCTCAAATTCGCAATGAAATTAGGATCGCCTCGATTTCTCATACTGACGTATTCGCAAAAACCTATAATTTCGCGACAATTGTCCATTTCACATACTGACGTATTCGAATTTCATACAAATAACACTACTTTGAAATAAAATATCAACTAAAAAACTGTTAAATCTTAAATTATTGAATACTTCCTACATTTATTAATACATTTGATTACGCCTATGTATTTTTATTCATTGTACAAGACTTTTGTTTTTGGCGATTTTTTCAAAGCCGTTTTTCTCGAAATGCGTATTTTGCAGATACGTCAGTATGTGATGTTGCCGACGAAATGTCTTTGTATTTTCAGTTAAGTCAACAGTTCTGAGACAGTGAAAGATATAGACCATAATAATTGACATACTGCCGCCGTTGATGGGGTAAATCCACAGAATCGGACGAGGAACGGAACTCAGAGCTAGAGCAAGTAATGTGCCCTGGTAAAAAGCGAGTACAATTCCAGTACAACATTCCTGAGGTGAAAATTTGGAACACAAATTCGAGTACAATTTAAGTACAATTCGAGTACAAATTTTTGTACTCGAATTGTACTTAAATTGTACTCGAATCTGTGTTCCAAATTTGCACTTCAGGAATGTTGTACTGGAATTGTACTCGATTTTTTCTAGGGTGTTTATCATACTTTGCCTCGTTCTGAGTTCCGATTCCCCGTCCGGTTCTGTGGATTTACCCCATCAACGGCGGGAGTATGTCAATTATAGATATGGTTTAATACACATGCCTGAGTAAAACCCCTGGTGGATAGACTTGGTAGACTTTACGTCTACCAACCTGTCTCTCATGTTTATCATAAAGTTTATTGCAGTTATCTTCGTCATTTGTGTACTTTTTCTTGAATGTTTTTTTTTTCTTTTCCTTTTTTAGATATGGAGCCCATATCCGATGAAGAAATTCGAGACATTACGAGCAAAGAAGCCAACCTCCTTCCCGCACATCTGATGCGATTGTACCAATCCTTGGGATTGAATCAGGCTGAAATTGCAAATGCAAAAATGGACGCTCCTGCACCTGGTGTCAGGACAAAGGCAGAGTATGTCTTGCATGTATGGAGATCTGAGGAAGGGCACAAAGCTACAAGAAAACGAATTATTGAAGCACTAGATGGGGAAAGCTTGATAGCTGCCAAGGAATATCTTGAAGTGAAGTGGAATATTGATACTCACGGTAGGCCTATCGGTTATAATGCGAGTTTAGGTCACATTATAGAAAGAGTAGTCGGCCAGGCTCCGGTCGAGCAAGCATGTAGCATGCTTGCTCGACCGCTCGAGCAGTCTCAAAGCTCAAGCCCACATTGTCAGCAGATTGCGTACAGTTTATGTTTAAGGCTACGGTCCCTAAATGGGTGCCGTTTTTGCCAACGGAATCTTTACTGCAACTTTTTACCTACTTACACATATCAGAATAATACAATTTTTGGCGTACATATGTAATAGAGTCTCTAGTATATACATGAGACTTTAGTAGTGATTTTACGTCCATTATCAAGGTCAAAATTACGTCAATAAACTACGTCGAAAAATTTACTTTATGATGTTCGAACGATTCGCCTGTTCTCAAATTTTGACAGATTGTAGGCTTGATACTTTTTATTGAATTACAAATAATACTTTATAAATGTGTTGTGTTGATTTTGAATGATAATGTAACAAATCCGCGTTGTTTTGCTCGAAAAACCAGGCGTGAATTATGACTCTGAGTTCGCCCTGTTTGAGCTGTGAATAGCCTGATTTTAGTATCTACATTATCTACATTTTGTCTGATATACGCATTCGCATAAGTTACTTACAAATCGAGCATTCCAATGAGGCAAAAATTGCAATTTTTATGTAAACAAAAGAAAAATACGGCATTCTAATGTTTATGTTTTAGATTTTAGTTTACGATCTCAACAATGCCTTGATAGCTCAGCGGTAGAGCGCTCGCTTCATAATGCAGGACTGCCATAATCCATGGTTCGAGTCCCCGCAAAGGCACTGGAAACTATTTATCTTTTCATGATAGAAAAATAGTTAGGATTCACATTTTCCTGAGCATGTGGATTCCTCGTACCCTTAATATGCTAAAAGAGCAGTCGGCCAAGCTGGCAAGTAACATCAACCAAATCACACGACATGCAAGCGTTATGTAAATGTCGCAAAAGTAAAAAAATGGCTAAATCAGCAAACTCGACCGGGCTTACGCGAGCACTTCCCGATTTCTGTATATACTCAAAATTTCAGAACTCACACACAACCCGTCGCACTTTTATTAGGAGTTAAAGCATTGAGACCTTTTTAGCCAACTTTTCTACTGACTCAGCTGGCAACTTGACCGGGAACTTGACCAACGCTCGATGGATTTTGAGGGAGCTCTGAAATATTGAAAAAAGTATCAAAATATACTACGTCGTCAAGTTTTAACCTTTTGCACTGCTCGGTGATAGATATAAATGATATCGTCAGCCATCTCAGTAAATTCGAAAACGTACATGTATTAATACAACTCGACCGATTTTAAACTCTTTCTAAGAAGTCAAGGGAAAGGTACACTTGAAATGCTTTTGAGGATACGTGTTATTCCAGGCCTCTATAAGATTTTGTTTTGACAAGAAATTGACCGTTATCTTATCTTCTAATAATTTTCAGAAGAGCAACTGTCAATAAATTCAAGTGATCAAAGGCAGCGCGCGCAACAAGCTCCCTGGGCGAGAGGCACATGAGAATAGTGGGGCCTAGTGGACAACTCTGATCAAGACCTATTATAACGGAAAACTTTTAAGTGGTTAAGTGGGCACCTTTCCCAAACGCTTAACATGTGATTAATGTCAGCAATGAAATATAAGTCTTAATTGAAGCGACAACGATTTTTCTAATTTTCAATATAATAAACTCAACTATATAATCATAGGGACATTAATGCTTGCTTGTTGCTGTCTTTTTCTAGAGTTAACCAACGTCTCAGATGAAGATATCCGGTATATGACGTACCACACCTACCTACGGTATGAAGAGCTGCATAATGTATTTCTCGCTCTTGGTCTCAGTCGCATGGAAATAGAAGATATAGAAAGGGCGTCGGATAAAAATGTGAGGTTAATGGCTGTTGCTGTGTTCAACGAATGGCGAATGAAGTATGGAAGGAAAGCGTCCCGAGAAAGCATCATTGTTGCCCTGATGAAATGTAATCTTCGAAGTGTACAATGCACATTAGAAGAAAAATGGGGTCTTCCTCCAAAAGGTAAAGGGATAATAATTATACGTTGTACTAGCCATACACTCAGAGGATTTGCAAAACCTGACCTAATTTATGGAGGTATGGTATGGCAAATTATCGGGCGATCAGTGTCATATCAATCCGAAGTGCAACTGAGCTTGAAATTGACCCTAATCGAGAAATGATCGACACTTAACCCCGGAACGAATTCATAATATACCACTAAATCAGTTTTAATTATTGAATCAATAATTTTTTCTGCATTTTGTTTTGCTTTATATGACAAAAAACGTGAAAAGTTACTTTTTCTGGGTGAAATTTCACTCAATATAATTTGCACGTCCCTATAAATTAAAATGCCTCATTTCGACACACTCCGGTGCCTGATATAATGCGTCTAGACATGATACATGATAAATTTATAATCAAGTCACCGTTGTTTTCCCAGCATAAACGTGGTTTCTCTAAAAGCATTTGTGGAGGCTTTTGACTAACAGAAAGTAAGAATTCAGTATATGCATATCAGAAAAATAGTTCGATAATACTTTGGGTGGTTGTTGTTTAAATGTGCAAATGGTCAACGCTCATTGTTTATTCAATGCAGCATCTCCATTATTTTCAGGTATGCAAGAGCAGAATGAACCCATTTCAGAAGAAGCGGATAGGTGTAATTTTTATTTATCTCGCCTTATTCATAGTGTTCAGGGACACATTAAATCACTATTACGTAGCATTAAATAAGGGTAAGGGTGTGAGATGCTGTGTGTGGGGTGGGTGGTTGGGGTGTGGGTGTGAGGGGTGTGTGGTGAACGTATCGTACGTTATATTTTTGGCATGTATTCATGCAGATATTTTAGGGGTCATTCCAAAACTAATCGGCGATTAACCGCCCGGAACCACCGGTTCTGGCCTGTTGCTAATGTTCTGAACAACAACAACCAGCCAAACCGCCGGTTCGGGGTGGTCAACCGCCGGTTGAGATTTGAAGCGGTCCTTTAGACCTTACGGAGAGACCAGGGGTCTCAAGAGCTGCTGTCCGCTCATGGCTACAACTTCTTTTTCGCTATCAGGTGGTAGTTTAGTGTTAAAATCAATTATTTTCGTTCCCGCTACAAATGCGTTTGGAAATAGCAATTCAACGATAGATAAATTGAGTAAAGCTTTGGAGGTGGGTTCTTTGGTCACAGGTTGCATACTATACAAAGTGGATTAATATAATACAACAGTTTATGAATACGACATCATTTTATAAAGGGGCATTGGACAAAATTTTGAAACTCGAGAGTTTGGGGGAAAGTGGGTGGATGATGCTGAACTTGTCAAATGACCCTTTAATTTATACTTTCAGAAGATTTACAGCAGGCTGGTAGATCAGCTGTTTCAAGAAAGCAAAGAAGTGCACTGCAAGATGATATAGAAGGTAACTAGAATAGAAACACTGAAGTAGGATATACCACATTCGTATGTTCGCGAGCGACCATATTATTATATAAAGTTCTACGCAGATGCTGTCATGTGTACAACTTAGTAATAGAGGGTTTGCACGACGCGATACACCATACACGCAGACCGTTTTCGCCGCCATCTTGGTGGAACGCGGAGTAGTTTGTTAGCAAGATATCAAAATCGGCTGTAATTCGTGACCAACTTCAATCACTGACTTGAAAATTGACCTATAGAGGGTTTGCACGTGACGTCATATCATACTCACAACACCATTTTCATGGGCCGGCAAACAAAAAGTCCCGTCACATTACAATCTTCGCAGTACCAAGACACCAGATCACAACTAATGATGACGAGAATATACAGTTTGATTTTCAAGTCATAGTTTGAAGTCAATCACGAGTTCCAGCTGATTTCGGTGTCTTGTTTACATCACAAACTACTCCGCACTCCACCAAGATGGCGTCGAAACGGTCTGCGTGTACGTGTATGGTGCGTATCGCGTCGTGCAAACCCTCTATTGTTGTGGGATTTAATTCGTGAACGCGTGTCTGTAGCAAATACGCAAAGGTGTCTGACGCGAGCGTATATTTTCAAGGTTATGGTGTGCACTGGCACGCTCAAAACTCGAAGTATCACGAATTAAATCCAAAGACTATAAATAAATGTACTGTATATTCTTGTCATAATGTTTTGATGTGGTATCGTGACACTGCAAAAAGATTGTAATGTGACAGGACCTTTTGTTTGCCGAATTATGAAAATGGTGTTGTGATTACGATATGACGTCACGTGCAAACCATCTATATCGTCGCTCGCGCAAAAATCCCCGGGATTACGGTACTTTTAAGATGCATTATTTGATATACGAAAGTGGCTTGATGAAAGGGAAATATGAAAAAAAAAAAGAATTAAAAGGATGAAAGAAAATAAAGATTTTACTGGAGCGATGTAATTAAAGTTTGACACGTTTAATATATACCACTATCCCTAACACCCACACCCACCAACATACTTCCTCTTACTGCTCACCTTTCAATTTATAAACAATCTCTTCATGTTTAATTTATTTTTTATTTCATATATTTCGAATGGACTAATAAAATGTATTGGACTAGGAGCCTTTATTTCTTTAAATCAGCAAATCTGACAAATCCGATACTTTTTAAAGGGTTATTGAGGATTAGTTTTAACATGAAGGTGACTTATTTCCAAATTAAATCTATGTAGATGAATGTATAAAATATTATATCTTTCCCAATGATATGAAAAGTAAAAAGACACCCCTTGCATGTCTCGATGGTGGAGTAAAGATATTTAGTCATTTTTTTTTAGTCATATTTATTTGTTTCATCTCATCATACACAAGAAAATACATATAATGTATGTAAGTAAGTATAAAAACACAGTGTGTAATTTTGTATTTAAAATACATTTGAGAATAATATAACATAATATAAGACGATTCATACAAGTGTATGCGAGACATGGATGCCTCCGAAAACGCTAAGCGTGTGGGCGGAGGCACCCAGTTTACAAAATTAGAACATATTATAAATGATAAACTGGAATCAATCTTCCGTTAACTTGTGTATCTTGGAACTTTAGCCTTCATGATGTATCTTAGTATTCACTTTATGTTATTTGGTCATAAATGCTTTAAAATGCAGTTTAAAACCGGGTAATTTTGAAAGACATATGGACAGAGAGTCTATGGGAAGGTGGTATGCTTTGTGATATATAACTTATGGAAAACAATTATTCACAAACTACGTTTGGATGTTTAAATGTTCTGCTTTTTGTTTGATCCATTCTGTATAACTTTTGTTCTCTTTTAATTGCAGCGTATCGTTTTGTTCCAGTACTATTTTTTCTTTTGTAAAGGAGGGGTAATACTCTGCAGGCATATGCCTTTCATTACCCCTCCCCCATAAAAATATGTCTATTATTTATGTACTTTGATGAAAATAAACATGATTTGATTTAATTTGATTTGAAGTTTTACATCAAATTATGATGAAAATTCAAGGTTCCATTCAAATTGACAAAGTGGTAAATACAATTGTCAAATGCGCCACGGATACTAGGTTTGATTATTTGGTCAATTAAAGATATGAAGGGTTTGGGCAATATAGTGCTAACCCTCATTTTGCACAGGTTATGAATTCGGTGACCAATATATCAAAATCAATAGATCTTCATGATACGGGTATTTTCAAACATTTAGGAATTGAAACTTTTCCTGATTAGATGAAAACTTTGCTCCTTTTTTCTTTTCCTGTAGAAATCATAAAAACTTGGAGATGCAAATTAGCAGTTACTTATGGAATTGCTCTAAAAGAGGTAAGAGTGGGACGAGGCGCATCTCACAGAGGACATCTAGACGATTTATTTGTAGATTTGATACTCATTAAAGAAGAACGTAAAAGACAAACAGCGGATGTACAAGAAATAATTGCAGGTAACAGGAGACCGCCAAACACTCTAAACACCATTTCAGATATTCAAGGAATAGAAACAAGCAATATGGCAAAGCTAAACTCATACCTAGATATATTTATAATGAAACGTGATCAACAAGTACACCATTTTCTTTTATTTGGGGCCGCTGGTAGTGGAAAAACAACGCAAGTAAATAAAATTGCGTTCGAATGGGCCAAGTGTGTCGAAAAACGTTGTACAGATAATTCGTCTCGAGTACTACAGAATGTTGTTGAACTGGTTTTTATTCTTGATGTATCCAAATTCAAGAACAGACAGGATACTCCCGTTTCTCTTGCTGAAGAAATAAAAGACCAACTCTTGCCATCAGCAAAAATAGAGGATCTTAGCCGTGTATTTGAATATTTAGGCCATAGATGTCTTGTCATTTTTGATGGTTTTGATGAAAAGAGTAATGACGTCACTTTTCATGCTCTAGATTGTCCTCATGTAAATAATCTGTTTGTTATCACAACAACTAGACCGCATTTAAAAGACAAATTTTGTACCCAACACAGAGGATATACCCTGATACAAGTGTCGGGGTTCTCCTTAGAAAATATAGATCAGTATATTACTAATTTTTACAAAACACGCAATGCAAACTCCCTTGCTTTATCATTGATTACAAAGGTAAAGTCCAGTCTGCTTCTTCGGACCTTATCATCATTTCCAGTTTTGTTGGTAATGATATGTCTCGTTTGGGAAGAAAACAAAGGAAGCGATATCCCCTTTCAAAGCATAACAAGTTTGTACAAGGAAATAATGTCCAAGCAGTATTTCAACAAACCGTTTGTACATGCAGAACGAGCGTTTTTTTCTGTTGAAGAAATAAACGATTTGCTTCTGGTATTAGGTAAACCAGCCATTGATGCATTGCTAGAAAACAGTATTGTTATGAAACAAAAACAATTTGACAAAAATGTATTGGATAAAGCTATTCGCTTAGGATTGTTGATGCGAGATGAGGGAAAATTACTCGATGATATATTGGTTAGGTTCATACATAAAACATTCCAAGAGTATTGTGCAGCTGTCTATTTGAATGTTTCGTTTGGCTCAAGCTTTGTTAACATTTTGCGTGGTTTTTATTCCTCAGTCAATGTGAAAGACACCTTTTTAACATACCTTGGAAGAATGAATGAAGTTTCAGTTGACCAAATAGAGCATCTTTTGCGCTTTTGTTGCGGTCTAAATTGGGAAGTTATGATGGCTATATTTAAGTACATGAATTGCGTTAGAATGACTTCAAAAAGTCCTTGGCGATTACCACTGATAATGCTGTATGAGGCGGAAAAAACACATGCTTCAAATAGGCGAAAAAAGGACGACAACATTTACAAGATATTATGCTCTTTGCGAGCAGCAACACAAATAGATGCAGCTGATGGTGATTTTCTAGATGCCATTGTGCATTTTACTAGTGACGCTAACTGGTTTGCACACACATGCTTTGTAAGTATTACACGTTTTAAAAGTCAACCAATAGAAGTAGAGCATCATCAGATAGTACAAATACTTAACAAAATGCCGTCTCTGGAAAAATGTTCCGTTAGCATACATGCAATTCGTTCGTGTCCAAATTTGCCTGCACCAAGTCTCAATAAATTATCAATATTGGAGCTTGCAGTTTCCCAACCTGTTAACATATATTCCCTTATTACATTTCTACAAAGTATGACTACTCTGAAACACCTATATTTACGAGCAGTTGAACTTGTTGATGATCTACATAGTAACGAAACAATGGTTCCTTTAAAAAGTCTATCACAACTAACGTTAATTAGATTAAATAAAAATACCAAGCTCAAAGTAAATGTTCGGACACTATTTGACTTTCTCTTTTGTACGAAAACACTATCAAAATTGGTGCTCTTTGATGTTCACTTGTGTGGCGAATTCAAAGACATTTGTTTGACTGTAAGTGAATCACTAAAAGAGCTTTCGTTGGCATGCGAGACAGCTGATATCGAATACAATATAGATGTATCTCAACTGGTCAGGTTCCTTGCCTGCATGCCAGCACTAACAAAAGTGACACTACTAGATGCTCACTTGATAGGTGACTTGACAGACAGCTGTGTTACTCTGAGTGAATCACTGAAAGAGTTTTATTTCATTAGCATACTGCTTAACAAAGTGTACACTGTTAATGTATCACCTGTGGTCAAATTTCTTACCTGCATGCCTGCACTTACAAGGGTGGGCATATGCCATCTTAGGGATGTCCAATTGATAAGTGACTTGACTGACAGCTGTTACACTCTAAGTGAATCAGTGAAAGAGTTTTGTTTGGGTGATTATCATCCGGACAGAGAAAACCATGTAGATGTATATCAGCTTCTCAGATTTCTTACCTTCATTCCTGCACTTTCAAAAGTGATGCTACAGGATTATCATTTGACAGATGAATATGAAGACAGGTGTGTAATACAGAATGAATCGCTGACAGATCTTGAATTGGTAGGCAATCTCCCTGAAAGGGATTATTTTGTCAATGTATCCATATTGGTCAAAATCCTTGACTGCATCCCCACATTAAGAAACGTAACACTGTTGGATACCAGTGTGAGCGATGATTTTAATTACAGTAAACATACCCTGAGTCAAATACTTGCCGACTTTGCATTGGTAGGACGCCTTCCTGATGGCGGACACAGTGTCAATGTACGTCAGTTGGTTAGATTCCTTGGATGCATACCTAGAATCAAAGAATTGATGCAACAAGATACTCCCTCGACTAGTGAATTGGATGTCACACATGTTACTCTAATTGGATCCCTCAAAGAATGTGAATTAGATGCTGTTAATGATCGTGGCCGAAAATACCGACTCAGTTTATCCGATTTTGTCAGCTTTATTGAATGCATACCTGCACTTTATACAAGTCAAACGACAATGTAGTAACATAATTTATATCCTGAGTCTGAGTTTATTGCTTCCAATGATACTTGTGCTATGTGCTATGTTTCATTACTAGATCCCTAATTAAAACCTTAACACAATTTTCAATTAGCATTGAAGCAAGATATGCTTGGAAGGTCATGAGTCTGCAAATGAGATCAATCAATCAATCAATCAATCAATCAATCAATCAATCAATCAATCAATCAATCAATCAATGATACAAGTACTTGCATAATAACATGCATACCCCATGAAGTAGTCTATTCGTACAGGGGACCTGCACGGCTGATATTTGATTTTGATTATTTCGCTACCCCATCATAATATGCTTAAAACGCTAAAGTTGTGCTATGCTTCATCACTAAACCATCTCATTAAATCCGATACAAGAAGTGGTAGAGCGTAGGGTCAACCCTCATGTCTGTTCTTGTTTTGATATTCTTCCCTTGGACTATAAACAATGAATGAACGAGACCATAATATACATCTTCATATTCTTCCTTTGTTTACACTTTTACCTATCCTTACTTCCTTTTTCGATTGCACCTTGCAGTTGTTTTGATAAAGTTGATACAATCCTAACCACGTTTTAATATTAGAAAGTACTTTGAACAAGTCTTGATGCAAGTACAGGTGCAACAAATATATATCTGTTTTTGTGTTGATACCAGCACATAACCAACAACAGTATTCAGTTTTTTATACATGGTTTTTACTGTAATTCGAGGTACAACGTACGGGTATTTTTTGTGTTTACTTGTGCTGATACCAAATAAATATGGCATAAATGCTTCCTAAATTTTAGATGAGGAGATAATTTGCAATTGTTTTATGTAGGCTTTATATTGTATATTTTGGTTCAACATACAGGTGCTTTTTGTCTATTCTTATGCTGAAGCCAAAACGTAACAAATCCGTCCTACTTTTTAAATTAGATGACACTTTGCATTTTATATAGGATTTTTACTGTGTATGTTAGGTCAACATACGGGTACTTTTTGTTTATTCTCGTGCTGATGTCAAAACATAGTATATATCCGTCCTACATTTTAGATTTGCAGAATTTGCTGTTGTTTTTCCACGTACCGTGGCCCAAATAGGATACATGTTTGCTTTTGATATAATGTGGTGCTGTAGAATCTGAATATATGCATAAATTAATTTATTTTTGTACGTGCTGTACATACTATATAATATAATTATATCTTTTGACTTGTGAAATTAATAAAATACTAAGATCTTTTATGGTTTACATGGTATAAAACTAAAAGTTCTCAAATATACATCATCTTTTGACATCCTATTGCAATGTGGTCTTATAGAATCTGTATATAATTCAGATATAAATCAATGTACTGCTGTATAATGTGTTGTTTACTATATCATGTAATTATGCCTTTTGATTTTAAAAATGTATTACATCTTTTTACTTGTGAAATAAATTAAATACCAGGAGCTTTTATGGTTTACCTGGTATAAAATTAAAAGTTCTCAAATAAACATCATCTTTTGACATCCTATCGAAATGTAGTGTGGTATAGAGTCTGTATATAATTTACATACAAATAAATGTATTGCTGTATATGTTGTGTTATATCGTGAAATTATGCCTTTTGACTTGAAAACTATCTGTTTATCCGGAATGTTCATATTTTTATGGTTTAAACGTTTCCAAATGCAGATTTAAATATTTGTTACTCACGGATATATTTTGACATCCTATCAGGAGTCTCCACACTGATATTGTTGTGAGGTGTTTCTAGATCATAGCAATACAAATCCAAATATATGGTACTAGCAGATATGTGTCAACATCCTATTAGGGAAATTGTTCACTCCACATTGATGTTGTTGTGAGGTGTTTCTAGATCCTATAAATCTTCAGTTCGACTAGATAACGTCACAGCCGAATGTAAAGTATACGTTGTTCATTGATCTGGTCGTAGACAGGATAGACAGGATCAAGCTTGTATGCCCCGCAGTATATACCCGTGAATACTAAATATTTGAATTTGTATTCATCGACATTTATACCATTTGCATATATCATGAATAAAGCTATGGTCACAATAATCGTACGATCAGTCTACGAGCAGTGTTTAGTCAGTTTAAAAAAGCGAGCAGCGAGGGCGTCGCGTGGTCCTATTAGATGTACTAAACACAGCTCGTAAGCCGCTCGTACGATTATTGTGACCAAGCTATAATTTAGATTGAAACTTGCGATCAACAAAACGTTTATAATTTGTTGATCGTTCGCAGTCGAAGTGACGTCATAATCGGATTATTTCCCGAGCAACTATTCCACACTGTTTACGGTGCCCATGGCATCCGTTTGAATTTCCTGCGCAATTGCAGTTATGTTAAAATAACCCAAGGTCAGATCGTTTCCCATGGAAAATATTACTTGTCCAGCGGAGTGTATTACTTAGTCTTTTCTGGTGAAGACAATGCAACTTACTGTTAGCTATGAATAAAGTTTGGAAAGGTTGCTGTGGTAATTCAGCCTATTATGTAATCACTTAGGCAGTGCAGTGAATTAACTTATATGTGATGATGCATTTCATCTGTTGACACAATACGCCGGGACAGTTGTGACGTCATAAATTATGCACATCACCCAACACGTGCGTTTTGGACCCAAACAAATGATCATGTCCACTAATCATACGTATTAACACAATAGGCACACGTAAACATACAATTCAGACTGATTTGTCTCGGTTGGAAGACGAAAATAACGGCAGGGGTCCCGTCCTGGCTTGTAATCACAACCTTCAGCATAATAGGCCGGCATGTTTTCCCTTATTTTTGTTTTAGACGAAAGTTATGTTATAAAATCGGACTCCGGCTTTTTCCCCCATAGACTTAACGTGGGGCAAAAATGGCCACACCGTTTGTTTGCCAAAATGCACGTGTTGGGTGATGTGCATAAATTATGACGTCACAACTCTCCCGGCGTATAGGATTGTGATTTTATGATTAATCTTTCGTGTTTTATGGAAATACAATCTGAAGTTTCTGAAAAGAGCTTCCGTTTTAATTGCACATCATGAGGTTTTGTTCATCATGCTCATAGTGCAGCTGTGAACGTCTTGCATGCGAAAACTAACATTTTACACTATAATGGATAATGAATTCCCCTGTGTACGTTTGTAACCGTCGAACCTGTGATTCCAAAATGGTAG
>JXSR01S009041.1:8484-20222 GCA_000969725.1 Ophiothrix spiculata
TTTTTTTCGCCATTTCATGTTGAGATAGATCAGTTGCAATGCATAAAAACTGTTGACAGATAGAAATTCTGAAAAAAGCAATTTTGACTTACGTATAGCCCACACCTAATTAGAGCTTTCACTTCTATGTATTAATAAATCCATTACTCGGAAATGAAATGTTAATGTAGGCATTATATTATGTGGAAAGTTATTCTTTTCCGGACGTTATGTTAAAAATTTAGAAAAAAGTTCAAGAATGGCTTAAATGATAAAGGTCGTTATCAACAAATTGTTTGATCTGTCTATACCCTGTGCATTTGGAAAGTGCATTAGCACTAGTAGTAGAGGCAAAGCTAGCATTCTATATTTTACCTCCGGTGGAATTATTTCATGCTAAAGATGGTTTAGATAAAGCTATCAATCTATATTATGCCCCGGTACTAAAGATTGTTTGAAAGTCATTATGCTGAAAATCTGTCTGGATTATACTATGGTCACAATACTTCGTACAAACAGTGTTTAGTCCGTCTAGAAGGACCACTGGCAGCGAGCGACGCCCTCACTGCTCGCTAAGCTCGCTGCACTTTGTCCTTCTAGTTGGACTACACACTGTTCGTAATTGTATGTACGAAGTATTGTGACCATAGTCTTAGCTAGGTCAGTGCAGGCAGTGGTAGTCAATATTATTAATTACCAACAATCAGCACCAAATAGTGCATTATTACATTATAATCATAGCATTTGTATTGGCAGATCAATCATCAAGATTGACGTTTCACACTTAATGAATCGTCAATATTTATTGTATGCTCGCTGATTATCCAATATCCATAATTCAAAGTCAATGTTAAGTCAGAATAAGGGTAGTCCTTTTGAAAGCTTTTCCAAGTGCATGCCAATTGTATTATAGGCCTACCATTTCCTAGCCCTTGATGTCTAATTTCGGAAAACGCTTTTTGATTTGGGTAATTTTTTATGACTTTTAAAGCTGAACCATAAAAAGATATTGCCATCACATCTTCAAGTAAGCTCAATCGGTAAGGCGCTCGCTAGCGGTGCGAAAGGTCCCGAGTTCGAACCCCACTGGTGCCAAAAGTTGAGTGTACTTGAAATTCCCTTGGACAAGGAACTAACTGCTAATTGTCTTGTGGAAACCCGTACGAAACTCGGGGAGCTGATCGGGGCAGCGATGGTGCGTATGTGGGCTGATCAAGGTTCAGCGCCCCTAGAGGTTGCCGCAGAACCTGAAATGATGCTTGGTGTGGAATGGAGCTTACTTGGGCCACAGTGGTCAGCGAACACCTGTAAAGTGTGCAGAGGTTGAGTGGAATTACAAATCTGGGAGGCATAGCGCACTATAAATCCCCAGGTTTTTTTTTTTTTTTTTAAATTTATTTTAAGTAAAGCGTGTCAGCAACAAAATGAAAAAGTGGTATGATTCAAGTATATGCCATAATCTTGCATTTGGCTGTTGGTACCATTATCGACATGATCGCTTAATTGGAACTAATTTGAATGGGTGGACTGATTACGTAATAACATTGGCCTCATACCAGAGCTATTTAGTAGTCACCATGAACTTGAATGTCCATGGGTGTGTATCTGCACAGTACTCAAGATGCTACATAATAAATTCAACACACATTTTGCAATTCTAATTTGGTTTAGAAGTGAGAAAAGCCTGCGGCTTGTAACAGAGGCTTAAGCCACATGGTAGTGATAATAATACTCTGTAATTGTATTATTTGTGCGATACAGTGATATGATTGTACATACGAAAAGTATTTGCCTGAATTCAAATATTGTTAAATTTTTTTGAGTGTGTCCTGGTTGATAACATTAAATCAATAGAATGGATAATTAAAATTTAATAACTAGTATGTCATATCAAGATGGGGATGGGGTGGGGAAGAGCAAACCCAATGAAATTATAGTTATTTATTTCCATTATTGGTGATTTTGTGTCAGGTGTTTGGTATAAGGGCCAATCTACACCTACAACAAGGTGTCCACCGTAATGTTTATACTATAATAGTATGAATAAAACGCTATTGAATAACTGCTGGTCCGATTTATTTATAATAAACCCCTGTAGCGAGGTTCACAATTTCAATAGATATTGGTTCTGGGTCAGTTGGGACAATGTACTTGGTGTCCTGGCATGCTGGAAGACTTTATTAGATTATTCATTAAATCATAGAGATGCAAAATTCAGATCTATGATGAATATATTGTCAATATTATGTGTATCAATTTCTCTTTGGGCAGTTTTTCACAACCGGAGTTATTTTTGTATACTATATTTATTGTTTTGTGTTTGGTAGAGTTACATTTGTAGGTTAGTCGGTTAAACTTAACAGACCTAGGTCTCACTAATAAATTAAAATCATACAAAAAGCAAAATAAATTCAGATAGGGTCGTATAATTGGACCAAATTGCCTGACTCGGTAGTGGCTTGCTAATGCTGTACATGGTTTGAGCTCACAGGATCAAATCCAGCTGAAAACACTTTTCTTCACATTACCCTCTTTTTGCTAGGAAATACCCTGGGAAATACATAGGCTAGTAATGGGGGAAAACCCTTCATGGTCAGTTAGGATAAAAAAGGTGTATTTATGAGTGCAAATGAGATAAGATCAAATGCATTATCACATTGAATTTGATCATTTTTATGTATTCAGTTCAAAGAGCCATAATAGAAATGTAGGTATCGCTCAACAACTACCGATTATATTTTTATGTAATAGCTTGTAGGCTAATGGGTAAAGGTGGAAAGAATAAAATTGGTTTGATTTGATACACAGTTTTAACACTTTAAAGCATACCATAAGTAGTGCATGCAAAGACTATATTTATCCGAAAAAATCAATTTACACAATTACAGATAAAAGTGCATGCATGAATTTTCCCATTTGACAGAGGTAAAAAAACCCTTCTTAAATCATAGGTGTATTCACGATCAAATCCAAACGCTGCATAGTTTTAGATTCATCATTTCTAAACTCACAAACTTAGTCACAAATATGTGTGAAATGTGGAGAAGAGATAGCACCTCTCTCAGCTGCATCCTAGCAACCAAGATAATGTTTTACTACACGGTAACGACTATCTTACAAATAGGTATGACAAGAGCGTTGGTCATCACAACTGATAAGAGAATAGGCCGTGATTTGATTTAACTGTTATTCTGACATAATATTTGACTTTTAGACATTCTGAAGGTAAAGATATAATATTGTGAAATTAACTGTTGCCGGAGTACGCGCTGGTGTACATTTGAAAATACTGTAAAACATGTTAATTTCGTCAGGTATTTAATTTCGCGAATTTCGCGAGGGAAAAGAATTCGCGAAATTAAATCCTCGCGAAAATATTGTCCAAGTTCATGTTTGTTTATAAAGAAATAACCTAGAGCTCTTTTACATGTGTAAAAACACTTTGTTTTTATGCCCAGCGATCGACTGATGCTCACCCCTATCTTGTAATGGAATGGTCCATTTTTGTAAACAAAGTTGGCTGGCTGGTCTGCAATCGGCAATCATAGTATGCAGTGTCTGATTGAGTGGGGTTTGCTCGTAAAAGTTTTGATTGATTTCTGCAACATAGCTGTTTGCTTTTACAATTGTTTTTAAACATCATGTGTGGAGCCTTTTTTCTTACAGATTTTAAAGGTATTATAGTAATATTTTGACAGGAACATAGGAAACTAGAAGATAATGTATGGCCTTCCGAATTCGGAAGACATACATAAATCACTTCAAATTTCAATCTTGCGAAATTTAATACTCGCGAAAGTGTCACTTCTTGCGAATTCGCGAAATAAAGTACCCGCGAAATTTAAGTGTTTTACAGTATATAAAGACCTCATTTATAATACAAAGTGGTCACACTTTTCCATAGATCATGGAAAATCTATATGAGGTATTTATTAAAATACCTCATATAAAATGTAATCAAAACACCTTCAGCAAATCAAGTGATAATCTTTGATTTCTTGATATTTGTAAGGTGCTTATTGATAGATTAGGACTTTGAACAACTGATGTCTTACTAGAGATAGTGAGTCATATTGATAAGCGCAGCGATATGATTAGTCGCATGGATACATTACCAGCATCCTCTCTAGGCCAATGTACAATGTCCACTTGTAGCGTAGACTTACAGATATTGTGCATCAGATAAAGATAAGTGGATTACATTATTTAGTTGGTTATACATGTAGGCCCAATATTAATTTGAATGGTGCTTTTACTGTGTTTCAAACTGAAAATAAGCAAATCATTACCTCATTTTGATTATGGTATCTATTGCAAAATCTCTTCAGCTATCCTAGATTATGATTTCATCACTCCCCAATACCATCTCATTTACATTAGGCCCAGTTGATCCTCCCAATGCATATAGTTAACATAAAGGCAATTTTCATTTCTTTATATATCTCTAGCCAATTTGAACTCATGACTTTCAGTGCAAATGGACCTATAGTTTGAATTAAAATTGAAATGTTCATTCTGATAGTCCGGTTTGATAGACAACGCTGACACAAGTATAGCCAAGGTGTCTATCGAAGAAGTGGTCATCATTAATATAGTTCATACTGCATTATGAATCCAGACAATGTTACTCTGTTTTTGATTTCCATTTTAACACTTATCTTTACAGCTCTTTTTACTTTTCATCTGTTTATTACTTCTGCCTTTCAAGGTCTTTCTCCTCGCATTCAATTTACTTTTTATCATTTCTTTCTCTATCTCTTACACAGAATCTATGGACGATAGTTCATGAAGGCAAGCTGCCGGTATCAATTTCATTCTTATTTCATTTGCCTGCAAGTTCTTTAACATTTGCAGTGCAACCTAACTGAACAATATATCAGTGTAATGTACATGGAGGAGATAAACTTAAAGTTGATTTTTAAATGGGAGGGAGGCAGGCTTAGGTTTTGATATATTCTATATAAAAACCCAAGATGCGCTTTTCATGCTTTAACCTCTGTGATGCACATTACACTGTCTGTGGCGTACATAAAACCAATTTCTTTTTTTCACATCATGTTGATAACACCTTGTTTGCTTCGCTATAATTTTGTTGTTAACCGTGTGTTTTCTGCTGTTTTTCCTCCCCTTAATACAATCTGCGTTCATTACACTGACATCATAGGAATTAATCAAGGTTTGATTTTGTGTTTTTGTTCTGTTCACAGTTTGTGCATGTATGATTTGTAAATATTGATTTGGATAAGGGGAGCAATGTGTGCTTCCCCCCATGCATAGTTTCCTATGGAATTATGCGTACAGCAGAAATTTTGTGAGTAGTTAATGATGAAACATGCCCACAATGCAAGATAACAACATTTAACTTTGATTGAAGTTCCATTTCATCATTAACTGCTTACATAATTCCATTACTGATAAACCAATAGGAAGCAATGTATGGAGGGAAATACATATTGTATCTTCTCTTGTTTTGGGCATTTCCAATTTTGTCTTTGCCTTGGGATTTCATTTTTGGAGCACCATACTGTTTCCCCTTTCCATCCCCAGCTAGGCCTTGCTGGATTATCCTAAGCTACAGAACGAGTGACTCTTTCATGTACTTTCCACTTAAAGATCCCCAGCACAGCACCAAATATGCATGAAATAATAAAACAGAAACAAATTGATTATAATTTTAAGATATGGGTGTCTAAAAATGGTTTATTTTACCATAATTTCTCTTGCAGCACCATAATGTAGAGTACACAGCAGACTCTTATTCACGCACATCGGGTTATAACTTTATTCTGAGCTCTTTAACATTTAATGAATCTTTAAAGGGGATTTGTATGCATGTTGGGTGTAAGGAAGTATTTTGGGACTTTATTGTATGACGTGCTTAAGAATGTATGGAATTGAAATGAGATTGTTTTAATTGCTGGATGCGGGTGAAATGGTAAGATGTAAGATGTTGAATTTTTGATCATGGTTGAAGACTCGATACTTTGAATGATTCTATAAATGTTAGATGAACTATCGCAAGGGCCAATAGAGAGCACCTAACCTCATAGAAACAGAGTAGAATATAACTACCTAAATTTAGTATCCATTTGAAAAATTGTGAGTGGTAAGTACTACTCTGCTTCTTGGCAAAATAAAAATAAAGAGGATTTACTCTTGCTGAATACATGGAAAAATGTTATATTTCTAGCAGAGTGCTTTTAATGTTCCCAGTGGAATGTATATCTAAGCCAAGAAATATGATCCTTCCTGTGCAATTGCGCAGGAAATTATGTGAATAGTTAGTGATCAATGAAACAGGTCCAGAATGCAAGATTATCACAATAACTTTAATTTAGTTCTTATTACCATATTTTAAACATGTTCTTCAGGTTTTTAGTACGATATAAATGTGTTTTTTTTAAACCAGTATAAAGGTTAACTAGTTGTTATTTCAGTCACTGGACCTGACATAAGTTCATCCCTCTTGGTCTGACGAATTTCTTCAGAGCTATGATCCTCTCCCGATGTGGGAACCAGTGTTGCCAGTTTTCCATCATGAATTGGATGCTTATAAAGGTTGCTAAGATTATAAGTGCCCTTGTCCCAGTTCTGTCTCCCTCTACACAAAATCTAATTTTAACTTAGGACTATTTCATTACTAACTATTCACATAACTTCCTAGATAGAAACAATGCCATAGGAGGAAATGCATGATGGGGAGGGCACAAAGTCTTCTCTAAATCCAAACCAGTGGATAACAGCAACAGGATGTCCAACACTCCATTTCGGGCTTCTGTAATTAATGTACATACTATTTGTTCTTCTGTTTTGTTCCTGATAGTCTGTGGGAAAAACCTTGACTTTGAGCTTGACTGCAAAATGGAGTCTGCACAATTGTTCTTGACTGATTCTTAATCTTTGAGACCCATAGATTCCAGAACTGAATGATGCAAAATCCACATCATTGAGCATTTTGAGAAATCCAAGATGGCCGCCAAAATGACATCCATAACATGTTACTAGTCAAATCTCGTTCAAAACCACACCATCATGTTCCTCTCATCACAAGGAAGCAGAAAAAGTATACTTTTACCTATGTCTGAAATATGGTTCTGGAGTTATAACCAAAAATGTAAAAGGTCATATCAAAGGTCACAGAACTGGCCCTATGGGAGTCCAAAATTTCAAAAGTCTCCGATTTTGTTCAGAATGGTCTCAAACTATTCGTCTTGCAAAACTGTCTGCACAAAGTAATAGTTTAAAGTGCATCAGATCAGTTTTTGCTATGGTTACAGGTCAAGGAAACCTTTGTGATACAGGCACCAATGCAATAGTAAATATGGACTTTGTTTTTGTCTGTTACCATGGCAACAATTGACCTGACACACTTCAAATTATTACTTTATGTAGACACTTTTGCAAGAGGAACAGTTTGAGACCAGTTTGAACACAATCGGATACTTTTGAAATTTTGGTCTCTCATAGGGCCAGTTCCGTGACCTCTGATATGACCTTTTACATTTTTGGCTATATATCCAGAACCATATTTCAGACATAGGATGGTTGTGTCTTCTCTGAAGTGGATTTTGTAAAAAATAGGTAAAAGTATACTTTTTCTGATTCCTTGTGATGAGAGGAACATGTTGGTGTGGTTTTGAACGAGATTTGACTAGTAACATGTTTTTGATGTCATTTGGGCGGCCATCTTGGTTTTCTCAAAATGCTCAATGGTGCGGATTTTGCATCATTCAGTTCTGGAATCTATGGGTCTCGAAGATTAAGAATCAGTCAAGAACAATTGTGCAGACTCCATTTTGTACTTTTTCTGTTTTCCCACAGAATATGATGTCTCTCGAGTTCTGTGTTTCATTTTCTCTGTTTCTATACTTCTACTTCTGTATCTGTTCCAAAAGTATTGTTCTATACTTTGATCAACACTAAATAGGCAGGTATCACATTGTGAATTGATGTGGGTGAACACGGCACTTGTAAGTGCAACAGTTGAGATGCGTTTTTCATACATGTGTGAATCGTACATCAGTATATGTGGTGCACTCGTTTGTTGGATTACCATTGCTTGCGAATAAAGAAAAGCATCACAAATCTTGCCTATTTAGTTTTGATCTATGTTGTTTACTATTAGTGGGTGCTCAAACTGTTAGAAACTGATTTTGGCTGTTTCTGTTGTGCTATCTTTATTTGTTGCTGTCAGACTGTTAGAAACTGATTTTGGCTGTTTCTGTTGTGCTATCTTTATTTGTTGCTGTCACAACTGTTACCTAGGCCATAGCTAAGAGTTCATGATGGTGTGGGAAAAGGATACATTTGTTATTCATCAGAGCATCGTCACCTTTTGCCATGTATGCATGATATATAGATGAGTTGACACTAAAGTCTATAAACATGGGTTAGGAGCTACTCTACAGATATGAATGAGGGAATAACAAATGATTGCTGCACATTTCAATAGCCCTACTTGATTTGGCGTGAATTTTGAAAGCATGTGTCCTAAATAAAACCTTCTGCGCACGCATAGTGCCGGGCAAGGAACAATTATGGATATGACTGCGCACACTGCCGGGCATGACGTCCTATGTCAACTCATCTATAGGATGGGTGTGTCCTCTCTGAAGTGGATTTTGTAACACTCGTATTTTGACGTTACCAAATGCAAACCAGTATTGCCTTATATTATACAAATAAATACTAACTTGAAGATCTGTGCTGAAAACTATGGGCCTAAAGTGACTAATGCAATAGACTACTTTAGTATGTCCCATAATAAGGCCTGCCTATAATGCACCTTGAAAGTACCATGAATCCTTTAATTTTATGCGGGATCAACCATATTACTAAGTTGTGCATAGATGAAGTCATCTGCTCACAACTTAGCAATATTTTCGATCACGCATTTATAAACTAAAGGATTTACTGTACTTTCAAGATGCATTATAGGCAGGCCTGATTATGGGACATACGAAAGTAGTCTATTGGCGGTTTCAATTTCAGTGTTCTTTAGCTCTGTAATAGGACTGGCAATTTTCCATTGCATTCTGGATAACAATTTTTTAACATTTTTGTTTTTTTAAGTAAAGTTAAAAAATGTAATTGATGCATCGGTATTGAGTGTAAATAAACCTTAGTGCACATAATAATAGTTCGTCATGTCACAGTTATCCATCATGTATGAAAATTTCTTTGCATTCAGGAAAAAATGGTCTCGTAAGCAATGTGTATAAATATCAATGACAGGTGGTACATTCATACATATATAAATCTCAAAGCGCATCATACATCCTCCCTCCCTCCTGACCCCCAGCTGGCTATCTTTATACTCATCCATCCCTGCTGTCTTATGATATTAAACCTGACCTTCACTATGTACTAATAAAAGCATACAATGCAATTGCATATCACTCCAAGGGTTTTTATTTCATGCAACATAAAAGCAGGCAGTCTCGTGTATATTCAAAGTCTCGTGTGTCGTGTGAAGCGTGCATGAGGTACATGGACTTTTTTCCAGTCAATTGTATGTTTGCGTCTTTGAAGCTCTCTGCCTTGAAGATGTATTTTGAATTAGCTAGGTGACTGAATATTGCAATTGGTGGTGTACATTTCAGTGTTTGTTAGCTTTGTATATATTTGTCTGCTGGTCAATACAAATGTAAATTGCATCTTGCGAATTGTAAATATTACCTAAAACGTTTGCTTTATAAAATAAGATACATTGCTATTTGTAGTTTTCTGTTTTGCTCAAAGTTTTTCAGATTTTTAGGACTTAAGTGTTTGAACACAGACTTGATGATTGTTAAAATATAAGGCTTCTGTATCCTGAATTCCATAATTTAACAAGGCCCTACTCTTTTGATGAAAGTTGTGTTTAAATATTTGAAATGTTCTTTTATATTTGTAGAAAATCTCAGTACTGGTGTATTTCACTGAATGTTTGATTGGAATAGGCAAAAATAAGCAATTTTTATCAACATTTTATTTTTAAGAGTTGGTGAAATAAAAATTGGCATTAAATTTTTCATTTTCTGAACAAGTGCGCTACACAATATGAATGGTGATGATGATGTACTAAGTGTGGAGTAGATTTCACATGGAAGGTTGGAATGATGTGTGAATATGATTAGCATGAACAAGGTTTCATACCAACCAGCGTGTACTCTCCATCCCATTAGCAGAGGTATGAAAAGTCATTTGATAGAGTGGCAAATCTTTCATGTCCTTTTTGTTCTGAATTTGACTGGATTCATAAATTTGACTGCAAAGATGATGAGGGGGTGATGATATGACATTTATTTGGGCTTAGAGGTCATTGATCATTTGAAATTCAAGGTTTGTCATCTGCACACACACCTATTGAGTGAAGCTAAATTAAATCAGGGAAGAGGAGTTTTAACAGATTTTCAGCACTATTTGCAAATTATCTTGCATTAATTTTTTGTTTGATTATTTTATCTGAAATTAAATAAATGGCAAAAGTAATAACAAATGGATAAATGAGTAATAAAATTTTTTGTTTGATTATTTTATCTCAAATGAAATAAATGGCAAAAGTAATAACAAATGGATAAATGAGTAATAAATAAATAAATAAATGAATAAATAAATAAATAAACAAACAAAGAAGTAAATAAATAAATTAATTAATTAACAAATAAATTAACAAATGAATTAAGTAGTAAAAATAAAAGTAACTAAACAGTTGGAAATTGCCACACATTTTTCTGATGTTTCACCAAGTTTCAGCAGTGATTGAAGTGAGCCATAATAAATGATATCTAATTTGATCAGTTTTGAAACTTCTGCTTTATTCAAAATACCATTAGGTTAATGTCAAACTTTAAGTAATTCTGTGGAAGTGAGAAATGTTTCCATCTACACTACATATATTTTCATCCTAACTTAACAAATTACATCTGAATTTTTTTAGACATACAGCCTGTACTTTAAGATGAAAAGTGAATGACAACACCTGTAGAGCCCCGTGGAATGACTATAGATATTACATAAGGAGCTAGACTAGCATTTTATTCCCTTGCAATTTACGTAATATTGAAAGCTGCCAGGTACCACAGAATTTTCAATGACTTTTAATGATTAATCTTAGCCAGATATTATGTGTCATTCCGTAATTAAGTGCAGTTCGTCTTGAACAGAAATTATTTATTTCACACTATAAAGGAGACAGTGTCTACATTTATTTTGAGAATTAATAGTCAGTGCAATACATTTATGCATCGTAACATGTGGAGGTCTGAATTTATGCATGGTAACATGTAGAGGTCTGACTCGAGACTCGTCGTATAGATTCATCGTAAATGCAGTGTCTGCCCTTTTCATCACCTTCCATACATGTGATTTATATGCAAACGGTCTGCTGCGGAAATAGTGTAATGCATACAGCATTAGCATTGCAAGTCTGCAATTTATCACATGTTTGTGTCATTGTGTTATCTTGACACTGTCGTATTGGGGACCGTCAATGAGAGGCCAGTTCTATCAAAATATTTCAATGACTAGTCTGGTACATGACTATATCTCTGTCCTTTTCAAATTTAAATGTATATAACTATAGGCTCTTCTATTTCATTACATGTATTTGAAAATATTTAGGCAAGTGGTTCTTAAACTTATGAAGCATCAATGTTGTTAATTTACCGGTAAATTAAAAATTGCAGTAAATTACCGGTAAATTTTGGTAAATTACCGGTAAAATAAAGTAAATTAAGTAAAATAAGTAAATTATAAAACTTCGAAAAAATGAAAAC
>JXSR01S009041.1:49028-60072 GCA_000969725.1 Ophiothrix spiculata
AATAGATAGTTTTATTATAAACTAGGGAGTGGCATGACTCGCAAATAAGCCACATACCATATTTTGCTAAAACCAAACTTGTTTCATGCTGATTGGCCTATAATTTAACAGCAAGCTTATTGATGAAATTGAAATATCAGAGAAAGCAAAACAAGTTTTATAGTTGATTGTAAGAGAAAACAAAATATATAATAGTTAATTTGGCTTTAATAAATATGTGGGTGGATGATGCTGTAAATAAGAGCAGGCATGCGACCTAAGAAATGATTGATTACTACGAATGTTAGAGATGTCTAAAGTTCACTTCATTAGAGTGAAGTCAAACTAGAAAATAACTGCTTCAATGTCTTGTTAGAAGATGTTGGAACATTTCTAGTATGGAAAGTTTGATTTTTAAAGTAGGTATTCTGATCTTGTGACAAATCAACATGTAGGGCCTACTTTTTCCATATTTGAATGAAGGTTCATCACCCACATATTAAAGCATTTGTAATGCTTCATTCGCATACCTTAAGAAATATGCTACAGGCAAAAATGTGTCTGAGAGTGTCCCATAGAAACCTACAGGATATTTATTTTGTTATCAAAATTTGCAGTAATTCAGCACTATATTTACCATATCTCCAAGGAAACATACTACATGTAATGTGGGCATGAAAATTTACCGGGGTTATGAGAAAAATATGTGCTTTCATGTGTTATCAAAATCTCCAATTTGATTTTGTGGGTGAAAGTGATAGGAACACACACCTTAAATTTAATTTTAGAAAAAACCTCTGAAACAATGTCACAGAAATTAAAATAACTCTGTAAATTTGTGCAAAAATGAAATATTGCATTTTTGAAGATTTCACGTGAACATTTGTGAATTGAATTTGAATAATTTTACCATTCTTGGCTATTGAAATGTATTCATCGAATTAATGGCAAATTGATAATCCTTGCAAGGCAAAAAAATTATCTGCAAAATTGTGTATATAGTACACCATCACTGGCAGAAAATAATTTTATCGAAACACATTTCATCTGTCAGAACTCAATTTTGGCACGAAAGCTTGCCAGAACAAGTGATGAGACAAGAAAGAATATATTAAGTGATGTGACAAGAACAGGTCAGATAGTGTGCTAGATATTTTAGCCTGTCTACATAATAATGTATATGTTTACTAGTGAGGTATTCAAACTACAACATGATGCAGTACAGTTCTGTTTCGTATGAACATGGAGGATCCATGTCCACACTCCTCAGTTGCTTAGTGCTAAATGAAGACAGTTCAAAATACATGACTGTACCACAAAGGCAAAACTACTTGAAATTACACAACAGGTTCCTCTTCCTGTGTATAGTAAAATATGCATAGATGAGGTGGTTGGATGCAATAGAAAGAGAGATTTAGAAATGGTGAGTGTAACTTTCAGACAGAAATGGACCAATTTTGTGCCATGAAAATATATGGTGTGTTTTCTGATTGTAAGAAATCTCACGGCTCTACACCTATTTGATCGACATTCAGTGCTATAGTCTAGTTTCTTGCACATTTACTATACATCTGACTCATGATTACTTTAGAAGTGCGATAATTATAGTGATCAAATGACCTTATAATGTAGGAAAAATAATGGCAGAGTTAATCACGTTGCCTAGCCTGCGAACTCATTTATATGTCAATGTGCACTTGAGGTGGTTACTTAATTTAAAAGGGCTGTAATATGGATATGGGCCAAGAGAATGATTGCATTTTCAGGCTCTCAGGTTTACAAATGGAGCCCACTCAAATTTAGATAAAAATTTGGTGTTTTGCTCACAGGTTGATTCAAATGTTATAAATGTGCACCCAAATATGGACAACAAAATAGATATGCCTAGCTGAATTGTTGTGAAAAATTACATTGCATCGGTCCCAAGAGAAAAGTTGTTGAAAATTACATTTGCTTATCATACGGTAGTCATTTTAGGCCTATATGGCCAAGCATGCATACCCAACTTGAATCATAGTGACACCCCTGGCTGAGTGTTTGTTCCTAATGATCCACCACCTGAGCATTTTACTCAAGTCAGTAATTGAGTTGAGCCTCCCTCCCCTCACCTGCAGTCCTGCGCGGTGTGATTGGTTATCCCATCAGTTTCAATCAGGCCTAGATATCTCCTGGGATGGGGGTGGGGGTCAGGCCTAGATATCTACAGTAATCATCTCACTTGAGTTAGCTGTCCCGCTACTCTGTATTACAGACATAATTGAGGTGACCACCCTCCTATTGAGGTGAGTCTCCCTCCCCTCGCCTGCAGTCCTGCACGGTGTGATTGGTTATCCCATCAGTTTCAATCAGGCCTAGATGTCTACAGTAATCATCTCATTTGAGTCTAGATACACTGTATTACAGGTGTAATTGAGGTGACCACCCTCCCTTTGAGGTGAGCCTCCCTCCCCTCGCCTGCAGTCCTGCATGGTGTGATTGGTTATCCCATCAGTTTCAATCAGGCCTAGATGTCTCCTGGGATGGGGGTGGGGGTCAGGCCTAGATGTCTACAGTAATCATCTCACTTGAGATAGCTGTCTAGCTACACTGTATTACAGACATAATCGAGGTGACCACTCTCCCATCGAGGTGAGCCTCCCTCCCCTCGCCTGCAGTCCTGCACGGTGTGATTGGTTTTCCCATCAGTTTCAATCAGCCTAGATGTCTACAGTAATCATCTCACTTGAGATAGCTGTCTAGCTACACTGTATTACAGACATAATCGAGGTGACCACTCTCCCATAGAGGTGAGCTTCCCACCCCTCGCCTGCAGTCCTGCACGGTGTGATTGGTTATCCCATCAGTTTCAATCAGCCTAGATGTCTACAATAATCATCTCACATGAGTTAACTGTCTAGCTACACTGTATTACAGGCATTTGTCGCACATAGCCTGACATTTTGCAATCTAGTGGGTGTGTCAGGTGGTTTTTATCGCTATGATAATATCACGCTTAGCAGAGCACCCAAAATTTTACAAAAAATAGAATTAGATTTTAGGTGAAGCCAGACTTGTAACATACAGTTAACACATCTAATTAAAATCCTTAAAGGTGATGTTTTTAAAAGGTGTATAAATATATTGATAACAAACCTGAAGTGCTGGTAACATGTATCATTTAGAAGGTTGCAATTTAACACTACGTGCCCAGGATTTCTCCATTGGGGGAGGTACTAAGGGGATCAGCCAATTATTAGGGAGGGCTGAGTGGTAAAAATCATTCAAAAAAGGCTGATTTTACATGATTTTTTTACAATCTTGCCCCCAAAGCCACCCCCTGGGCATGCCAATGTTTGAATAGATAATCAGGGTACATTGAGAAATCAAAGCAACGGTAGCATACTGAAACAGAATTCAGCTTAACTTTAGATGCATATCACTTCTTACTCTAGAGGTCTTATAGTTCTATTTATAACAGGTTGCTCAAAAGAAACAAACAAATTTTTGTTGAAAATCAATTCAGGAAAGTATAGAAGGAAGTAGAGAAATTATTGGCATTGTGCATGGGGAAAATGTTTTTGAAACTTATAGTGACAGTTTCACTTTTATTTGTTTGTTTTTTCCAGGTGAGGGTTTCAGCAGAGAATGACCACTTCCTCATCAATCCATTTGGACTTATGTACCATGAAATCACAGCATCAACACTCGTCAAAGTAGACACACTGGGTAATGTGGTGGATCCAGGCACAACAACCTACGGGCCCAATTTGGCCGGCTTTACCCTACACTCTGCTATTCATAATTCTAGACCAGATATCAAATGTGTACTCCATGTCCATACACCTGCAGCAGCAGCAGTAAGTCATAGTAGCTACTATTTTTTTTTTTTCGTTTAAAGTTTAGAGCTGAAATAAATGAGGAGGGAGGAGACAGATTTGTGTGGCTGGTCCATTTAAACATACATGTAATGGGGCATTCAGACTATTGGTGATTTCATCTTAGATGTCGTCTGCAAACACACAGGCATTACATGTGCTACTAGTAATGTGCTTAACAATATAGAGCTTAGGGAGATGAAATTGCTTGAGCTCAAATTGCACCATAATGGAATAAGGTCCCTTGGAGATGCAATGGCTTTGAGTAGAAAATTCAGACACAAATAGGCCTGTCTTTAAACTTTAAAGTAGCTTCCCAGAGCTCTGCTAGGCCCTGTTTCATAAAGATTTGAATAAAGCGTATGTTTGATTTCAAGCGTAAATTTACATTGTATCAACCTATTTTACGCTGGATAAATCAAATATACTCTTGATTCAAATCTTTATGAAACAGGGCCTGACAGAACTCTGGGAAGCTACTTTTAGAGGTAAAGACAGGCTCACACTGTGACGAATAGGTGATTGCAAGTGACATAAAGCTGCGCATTTCAAATTGAATTTCCTGGCAGTAATTGTGTGTAAGGCTGCGATCATATAGAAGTATAGGGTATACGATATTTGGTATACGCTCCCTGGGGAGGCATTCATATGTTAAGTGACAAGGATAATACCAGTCAATTCCAAATATGAGTACCTGCCCTGGGAGCATATAGCGTATACTGACTAACCATCGCTAGCCACGGCAGGCTGCCATATGTAATAGTCTGCTGTCGTTGTTTACGTCCATGACTTGAATTTGTCAACCTCCAATGTGAATTCATAACAGTGTGAGCTGGGCTTAATAGGATAAAAATAAGGAGCCATGAACCAGGGTTCATCAGTGAATATATCTCGTGTAAGACATATTGCAACTCAATTATGCAGTGGAAAGTCATGGTCATCCGCCACACATATGTGGCATGTCACGCATGGCTCATGCACCAATTTCAATGGTATGTGTGTGAGTGGCATTACCTTCTCTAGGTGGCTTCACAATGCCCGCCTATTTAGTGATGATCAGTACATTGTCTGAAACCACCTTTATCTAACTTTATGCAATATTTATGGAGGACATTATTTCGGGGAAGTAAGCTCCTTTGGAAAAGTCATATCATTGAAATAAAATTTTCTTTAATGTGATTGGACAAATAATATGATTCAGGGATGCTATCTATATTAAGGAAGCACCTCGTAGGTTCAAATTAGATATAGACCATCTAACTTGTTGAAAAAAGACACATTTTTTCACAAAAGACACAAATTTTGATGCGTATGCTCACTACCCATATGATAAGTTCTTTATGTCGCCACTAGCCATGCATATTGCAGTTGGGTAAGTTCACTCTTCTGAATTTGTACATATACACAGGTTACTATAAGTTTCTTTCATTATCCATGTTGATGGAGGCGATCTTACCCAACTTATACTATGGCTGTCTTCAATCGATCATTATATGTATAATTCAACGTTGAGATGTCTTTATGAATTGAAGAAAATCAAGAGATTGAAGTTACCCGACATAGTGAACATCCCTGAAATGACATATGACTAAGCAAACTTTGAGAAAAGAAATCCTATGTAATTAACATTGATGCCACTGTGTTCTCCTTTGCAGGTTTCCACCATGAAATGTGGACTACTGCCCATCTCACAAGAATCACTTATAGTCGGTAATGTTTCCTACTTCGACTACAAAGGCATATTAGTAGGAGATGAACAAAAAGATGATATTATTAGGTCGCTTGGACCTCACAACAAAGTGTTGTTCTTACGTAATCATGGTATAGTTGCCATGGGAGAGACAATAGAGGAAGCTTATCACTACGCATATAACGTTATTCAAGCCTGTGAAATTCAGGTAAGTCGTTTTGTGTATGAAGTTTCAGTTTGTGTTTTGTCAGTTTTGTCACTGAAGGTTGCGGCAAACCATTACGGACACATGGTCTTCACATTTCTAGTCCTTTGTTACATATATATTTACTATTTATATACTCAATTTTATCTTGAGAAGATCAACAGCATATGTATAGACTTTTTGAGAAAGTCATTTGAGTTCCTTCTAAGAGTAATCGTAACATATGCACAAAAGTAAGCAATAATTGTTGAAGAGTTGTTTCTATTGAGCTGAGGTAAAAGAGGATGGATTAGACTTGAGGATGCTCATGATCAATTTCAAGACCTTAGTCAGTACACATTTTGGACAGAATTTGAGAAATATGACCATAACACAATATTCTTGATAATAAAATCTAGGTCTCAAATTTGAGCTTTCATTGATAAATTTATATTGCCTTGCATATTGAAATAATTTATACAACTAGCAGAAGAAGATCCTTGTACATGGATATGGACCTTCTGTGATAAAGCAGAAGTGTACAAATAAGGCATGATATAGAGGGAAGTAGTGAAAATTTCTGATCCTAAGGTGTTAGATGCCTGTGACTACTTCCTGACATGAAATATAGGGAAACATGCATCCAACACCCTAGGATCAAGATTGTTTTCTCCTTGCCAAAATAATCATATTGTATTTGTTTTACAATACAGTATGATTATTTCTCTGATATTTATAACAAAAACATGCTTTATGGACTTGAACTTAAAACAGCGGAAAACTTCAGTTGTTTGGGTCACCATATGAATATTCATCTCGGATGCAATGGTAGGGATGTGATAGTTTTTTCCCTGCTTATTATTGTAAAGCCTCGGGCACATTTGAAGGAAAATATTATTGTTCGTATCAGCTGAAACAGATCAATTGTATTTTAGTTATAATTCTTACTTCCAAAACAAAATCCTATTATTGCCTTATTTATATATTTGAAAATAACAACAATGTGAAATGCTATATGTATTCTAATTGTGGTAATGTAATTTTTGTACTTCTTTCAATTCAGGTGAAATCCTTGGCATGTGGCCTTGACAACATTATTCAGTTATCAGACGAAATCAAAGATGCTGTACACAAAGCGGTGCAACAAGGTGGTAGCGCTGTCCAACTAGGAGGCCGCAAATGGAAATTAGGAGAGATTGAATTTGAAGCTATGATGAGGCAGCTTGATAACATGGTAAGTTGATCGTGATTGGGGATTGGTGGCGCTGTCCAACAAATACCTCGCAAATAGAAAATAGAAGAGGTTGAATTTGAAGCTATGATGAGGCAGCTTGATAACATGGTAAGTTGATCGTGATTGGGGATTGGTGGCGCTGTCCAACAAGGACTTCGCAAATAGAAAATAGGGGAGATTGAATTTGAAGCTATGATGAGACAACTTGATAACATGGTTTATCGTGATTGAGAGTTAATTACCCTGGGAAATTGATCTCAAATCAAACTCAGCTTGATGCTCTTGGCTAATACCATATTGATAAGAAGAGTTCTGAAATGCAATTTTGAGAGTTATTTAGGGATATAAAAGAATTTTGTTGATTTCTGACTTCTAAATGTTTTTGCACTACATAATAGTAAGTATTTCCCCTACCTGAAGATTTTTTACATTTTTGAAAATCATGGGTATTCCGTTTAAGTAGTCGAGAATTGTGACTGGAAATTCATAGGAGATGTAAATGTGAAATAAGTTCTGAACTTACGCTCAATGAAATGTCTTTTATTGTCCATAATTTTCAAAAAATTCTTTCTGAGTAAGGCCTGTTATTAATCTGTTCATTGTATAGATTATTGATTATAGCCTTTGATCCCAACTTCAACATGGCCAAGGCCATGGCCTCCTGTGCATTCAGCATAAATGGTTTAAATGGTGTTAATTGTTAATTAGACCTTAAAAAACCTATAAAAATGAAAGTCACATTACGACCATTGATCATTTATAATTTGTATTATTGCTCCCCCACTAGCCAAAAGTACTCCCTAAAATTGTTCACAAATTTGGTGACAAGTTTAAGTGATACCTTTAACCATATATCAGAACTTGATGTAATGTTTTTTATTTTCCAGGATTTAATTAACTTTGTCAAAATTTTCTTTCCAGGTGTGGGCATAATTTTATTTTGAAATAGTAGGACGCATAAATATTGAAATTTTTACACTTATAATGAAATTCATGCATTTCTTGTTATGTTTTTTTTTGTGTATTTCCATTAAAATATAGTTGTATAATTTTGTTTATCTTAATCTCTCTTGAGTAATTAATTATAATTCATGTGAATAGTTAAACATATCACTGCATTGATAGCAGCTCTTAATTTGATGTAACCTTTTTTTTCTTAATTTGTAGGGATCATGGATTGATATAACATTTTATTTGAATTATATCCCCACAGGGCCACAGGACAGGCTATGTTTACCATCAACCCTTAGTAAGAACAGAACCCAAACCCAAGAGTGATGTTGCCATTCCCCCAGCTTCATCATCCGTCACATATATCTATGACGATGATTTCGAGGGCAGCAAATACCAATCACCGATGAAATTAGCCAATCGTAAAGAAGCGAGGGAAAAGACGCGGTGGTTGAACACACCCAACACATATACTAAGGTTGAAGTTACCGAAGATCAGATGAATGGGGATTATGAAGGTGAACCAAAGACTAAAACCAAGGTAAGAGATGGCTGAATAAGTTATTTTACAGTGCTCGCTGACTTTTGAAAACAATTTTGGCAATACGTCCCCATTGACTTTACATCTAAAGTGGCCTGTTACTAAATGCCATTTTTCTCGACTTAAAAGCAACTGGTTACCTTGTGCTTGGGCTTGATTAAAAGATAAAGTGACATATCTCTTCCATTAAATGGACAAAAATATATGGTCAAGGCAAAGTTTTTGAGATACGGCCCATCAAAGTCACAAATCATTTTAGGTGCGTCTATGCTCATTGGGAAAATGGTCCTACTCACTAGAAACCCTGTGTTCTCCAAAAGTCATAAAATTTCTTCAAAAATGGTACAAACAAAATCATGAATGAGTTAATAACAGTCCAATTAGCAGGATTAACTTCAACATTTTGGGAAATATACTATTTTCTACATATTCTGGAATTAATTTTTGGCAAAAAGGGTCGCATTCTTCCTGCCAACAGGCGTTCTCAACCTAGCAGACGATGCTATGCAATTTATTTACCGATGTGGTACCATAATGTATCACCAATATTTTACTTGTAGAGGTGGTTTTCTCAATGCATTATGGGCAGATACTGACATTTAATACCTGCAATATGGGTATTACACAGAAACACATGCCAAAATCTTTAATTAATCTTTATAGTATCTTGCCTCTTGTGTATGTGTCTAAAACTATGATATCAACCAAATAGGCCAGAAACTGGACTGTTCACGTTGGTGATCTTAAATGGAAATGCCCTAGCATCTATTTCTATGCTATGTGAAACATGTAGTTTGGAAACAGGGGCAATTCATGTTGATCATCCTTGTGTTGTTTGTGAACCAGCAAATTAAAACTAACAGAATATACCCATCAAAAGCAAACATTTTAATATCTAGGTTTCATGCATAGAATGGTCCCATATATACTTGGATAATATAATATAAATCTAGTACACCCAAGTCTTGCAATAATAGGTTTGATTATTATTTGAGCACACAATTGATATAATGCAGTTACTGCAATGCCCCATTGATGAGCTGCAGTGACTCCAAATCAGATATGGTTGATGGTTCAGTACCTCTAGTACAAAACTGTGGTTAGGTACCATTGCAGTTTCAAACATATTTTAAACAAATACTTAACAATCTCAATGCTATACCAAGCTGTAACGCTGCTTGTCAAAAGCATTTATAATCAATTTGTAATTAATCATGGTAGAATCCAATAACAATCTACATACTGTTATAGGCAGGTAGTGCCTTATAATTATTCTTTTTGATACATTTTCATTCAATCCTCACTTGCAATCAAAAATCCTTCATGAACCTACTTTTACTGAACATGCGAAATATATCTACTTTAAATAGAAATTTTGGTCTATCTACAGGTGTCAAATGTCTACATGCAAAATTAACAAGAATAATGCGTATGTACTTTATTAAGTTTGTTGATTGATATGGATTTGCTGAGAAAATGAGAATTGTTATCATGTTCTCATACTGCTTATGCCAAATATAAAAAATGCATTTCACATTTATTTGGCCTTAATGAATTACTGATAACTGACTGTACATGTGGTGTTATTTTCATAGTGGGTACATGAAGCTGATGAGAAGACAGCCGGTCAAGGAATGAAAGTAGAACCAACCCAATTCAACATGCCCAACACTGGGGAAGATCCCAAGGAATATAAGAAGAAACAGAAAGAGGTAGGACAATGTGTGTATTGGAAGTCAACATGACTGATTAGGTGCATGGTGGTGCAGCAATAACAAAATTATTTTTTGAAAAAGATATTTGAAAAGATCCCAAGAAAAACACAAAAGAAGTAGAAGACATGGCATATAATTAGTGAACCCAGCTATTTAGGTAAGGTGGTTAGCCCCGCAATGCTAACATTGCTCTGCTCTTTAAATTTGGTGCAAGGTGATTGTAGCTTGTATCGCTGTGCCATTCAATACTTGAGTAAATCCTAAGAAAAACAAGGAAAAATGCTCAGTTGTCCAGGTAAATTGGATGGGATAAGTGACACCAACATTGCTTTGCATCAGGAATCTTTGGTACAGTGTGATTTATCTTGCACCAGTAAGTTCCAGGTTCGATTCTTGGCCATAGAGTTGCATTGGCAATAAGTTTCCAGCCCAAACTTTCTCCCTTAGGTTTTCATAAACTCACCAGTGAACCGATTTGACAGACATTTTTACCACATCAAAATATTATTCTATTTATCGAATTGCAAGGATCAGTCGTAGACCAGTATCCTACATTATATCGTTTAATTAGTCACATAACTTTATAATTGCAAGTACTAATAGTAATGCAATCATTAGCACATCTCCATACATTAGGCCAAAAAAAAAAAAATTGTTTGGTTGCCCTCCACCGACCGACCCTATTTTTCAGCCCGACCCAAACTTTTTTTTATTGAAAAATATTTTTTTTTCTAAAAATTTATGTAAAACTTAACGAAAACTATAAAAAAAAGTTATATTTTTTGCTTTTTTCGATATTCAACCCTTAAAATGTTTAGGATGTCCCAAATCACTACAAGAAGTATTTGATTGTTTTGATTTGGATGTCGTGGGGGAAGTTGTGAAGGCTGGAGCGG
>JXSR01S009041.1:63823-77449 GCA_000969725.1 Ophiothrix spiculata
ACCAACCAGCAGAGTACATGAAATGCAAAACAAATCAATTAAGTGAATAAATGATATTTCAACAGTTTCTTGAAATGTCCAGTTGTATTGGCAGCAGTGATGTGACGTGGCAATACGTTCCATAGTCTTGGTGCTGCAGAAGAGAACATGCGATCACCAGCAGATTTACAATTACAAAGCCTTATCCTGAATGTGTCCTTTGGTACGTATCTAAGCACAGTATGGTTATCAAAAGGTTTGGATTCTCCTATCGACACACAGATATGCAATATAAGGGTCAAAAAAGTTATATTTTAAGCTATTTTATCAGTGTGTTAACCCTCATAGTCAATGTTTTTGAAAAGTATCCATCATGGATTGATCCGTTTTTGGTTGGGGTTTGTCCCAATTGTCAATACGATAAATCCTGAGACCCTTAAAAACACTACACCATCTTTATGTCATTATGTTATACATCTATGAATAATTTGATTGATGTGGTATTTTTTCAGATGAAAGCTGACAGACGTGAAGACAAGATCACGTCAGGTCCTATCTCAGAAGTGTTATCTGGTGTCCAATACGGTGATGGCCGCAGGAAACAGGTAACGTGAACTTCCCCACCCAACCTCTCTCTTGTCCCATACTTAATGTGATGATATTCTTATAAACACCCAATGTCTTTCAGTGTTAGTCAGATTCACTCACTTGAGACAGTAGTTCTTTGGAAATATTACACTTTGTCATGTGAGTGCAAGAAAGCCGTATCTGCAATGGCTGCCCTAAGTTTTTTTTATTTTATACTTTGTCACAAGAATGTGGAAAATCCCTAAAAAGTTCCCTGTCTTATGTCAGTGGTTCTTGAACCGTCACCTGAAGAACCATTTCAAGAACCACTGACCCAAGATCGGAGATTAGACAGTGTGCAATCCAAATTTATGACAAATGGCAGCTATTGCAGATACGAATTTCTTGCACTCACATGCCGAGTTGTGATTCCAGATATGGCAATGGTACAGATTTGTGACAGTGCTTTTTGAAATATGTTTCAGTAATATATACTTATACACTATAACAAATCTTTTTCAAATTTTATCTAATGAGTTTAATTTCAGTTGGTACACTAAAGTGTTGCCATATTTATATCTAAATTGTAGCAGTATTACAGAATGTCAGACACAAATTCGGAATTTTAGCATTTTTTAAGTGTTATTCCAATCTGCCCAAATTGCTACATGTTTAAGCATGGTTCTGTTATGATGAGATCTGTGCATGAATTATGATTGGTACAGCCAATGGCAGGTTGAATTAACTGTCTCCAAGTAGTGAATCTGACTATAAACTATTTGTGTACTGCAGATGAAGCTGAAAGTGCTGGCAAAAGATTGTAAAATAGCTGTAGATCCTTTGCTTTAGAAAACCTAGACTTGCTGCCCTGATTTTAATTTATGATTTTGGTAATTAATGTTTTCAAAGAACATAGCATGTTTGGTTCAGTTGAAATTCTGCTTATTATGTTCAGAGCAGTTGGAAAAGCTGCTTCAGCAATATGAGTATTTCTTGTGGTTATATCTGTTTTCATAATATCAATTTAAGAAGCACAAGCTGTCTCGCGTATATGCTCACTTGTGTATGGCAAGTTTCATTTTAGAGGAAAGGAAAAACTAAATTAACATGGAATGATGGATGGTTGTATATTCTACATTTCTACAAAGAAAAAATCATATTTTTTAATAATTATGTTACTTACTTACTTAACAATTATATGCTAAGCATCTTCGTGTATGATTTAGATTAATAAGTAAATGTTCACAATTTTGTAAAAAAAAAAATAATGCAACTTGTGGTAAAGTCATCCAACTCACTGAGTTTCGCTTTGTGAGTGCACTATTTTTATACAATTTCACTTCAGTAAATGATATTATTATCCTGTAATTCCGTCATCAATTACAGATATCACTGATGCAAAAAAAAATTTTGTAGTCGCTTGAATGACGACGGTGATGATGATGATTTAATTATTGAAAACAACGATGGGTATTTACAATATGTCCATGTGTCAGTAATTTTATGGTTACCATTATTTAACACATTTTCACTTATATATCCGAAACTCAACAAATTTCAGCCGTAAAATTTCACATTGGTAATAAGAAAAATATGAGGAATATTTTGATACCAAAATCTCAGAAAGTTTGAAAAAATGCTGACCCAATCGGACTTAATCATCATCAACCATCCATCCTTGATCTAGCAATACTTGGGTTAGGAGGTTTTGGGGCCAACATCTTTGTTTCAGTTGAAAACTGTCCGATTTATTAAGAAAGGCATGTTTTTCAAATATTTTTATAAAACCATTTTGCTAAGTGTAATTTGTGGCAAAAAACCTTAAGAGAAACGCTGTCATCAAATTCAGTTCTGCAAGACCATGCAGACTCCCAGTTTATAACCATGCGAGGTAAATGTAAAGATCAAAAGTTATTGATTTTATTAGTAAAATGCAAATGACAGCATGGATATTTGCATGCCCCAAAACAACCTCTATCAGACCAATTATTCTTAGAATAGTGGCATGGTTGACGTGAAGAAATTTGTTTATTTACTTTTTTTCTGTCTTCAAGATGGGCAGAGATGCCAAATTATCGGACTCAAGTGATCGCCTCGATGAAAAGCGCCGCAGAAAGGTACCATTATACCTCCTGACTGCACGACCTACCATCAGTGTGATTTCTTTTTAGTTAATATTGATTTCATCATTACAGTTTTCAGTTAATTCCATGCTGTAAATGTCTAAACCATTATGTATGAAAACAACTACAAAATGGCTGTATTTGAATGGCTCTGGATTTATTTAGTTTAGTTTCCAAATGATGTAAAAGCTGTTATTGTTTTGAAGTTAAGTACTACTCCGCTTCTTTAATGAAATAACAATCAAATTGACTTTTTGTAGTTTGGTTTTAATGGAATGCAAAGTCTTGATTTCCCCCCCTTTTTTTTTCATTTTGCCAGCACTTTCATAACATAAGCCCAATGTAGTGTACTTTAAGCTGTACTTTCAATGTTTATCCAGTATATTTAAGTAGTATTTCTCATTTATCAGTATTCATTCCATGCAATCCAGTTCAAAAATCACCAGTGATTGTTTAGATGCTAAAATGTCCAAAAGGTTTCAACTTTTAAGCACAAATCTAACTTCTTATTTCACATTACTTTTTCACTGTTTGAAAGAGATATGCATTACACTTTTGGAAAAAAAATTGCTGCAAGTGTCTTGATATGAGACAAGCTTTATGCATCAAATTTACTAATATCATTAAGCATTTGAAGATCAAAGATCAGTTACCCTGCGCTCTGGATGTTTATACACATAATTGTCCAAATCATTGTGACGCCAACTTTAGTGTTCACTCAACTCACCGAGTTAGTCAGTGATTAGTCTCATGCTCAAATTTCTGGCTTTAGGATTTGATTGGAGAGACACAGTTATGATTTGCTTGTAAGTGTCAACCAAAGATATTTTACAGGTAACATAATCTATGGTACATAGTTGATTCAATTGAGTAACTGAAATTAACTTTGGCATTTCAACTTGGGATATTTTTATGATGCAGTTTAGGCTATTTTCTTCAGTATGTTGTTGTTATGCTAAGATATGTGGAGTTTTGAGTATCTTCTAAAATATTCAAAAAACCAAATGAGCCTTAATGTTACACAATGCAACAGATTTACATACTAAACATTAGGATGCAAAAGAGCAAATAATAATAAATTATTGTGTTAAGCTTAATCACTGTGTAGGATCTGCTTTGCAAATGCATTAATTTCCCTTGCTTTTATAAAATGCAATCTGAACAATATATCAGTGACTTGTGTCAATCTTGTCTGTGTAGTGATCTAATCATATAATTGCACATCAGAAGTTTCTACTCATGATTACTAAATGCCTGCAGATGAATTAAATAAACTTTTTTCTGATAGTTGTTGCCACACAAACCAAATCTCATAATTTGTAGTCGGAATGTATCAAGTTCATTAACAAGTGACACCGTCTGCAAAGAATGGTTGATTTTTAAAAATTACCTCTGAATTTAATTCATGTAAATTGATCAATTACATGCAGCAAGCTTTCATCAGTGCCAAATGAGTGCTATAATAATAATGCTATATCAAGCGCCATTATGTTGAAATTGAATAGCCTGCGCTCTGGAGTGAATCCTAGTGTTATTAATTCCGGCTACTCTCGATTTGTATTCATTGTGTTTGTGGTTATATCTTCAGTGTGTCTTACAGGAACTTACAAGAATTGAATTCAAAGATTTTTTTTTTAAATCAGCCGTTCTTTGCAAATTGGTGTTGCTTGTTGACAAATTTATACATTTCGACTTCAAATCAGTGAGACTTAGCTGGTGTGCCAAAAATTATCATAAAAACGTTAATTTAATTCATCTACAAGCATATAGAAATCATTGGAGGAACTTCTGACGAGCAGTTTATATCTACTTCTCATTAGCTTTTCATCTCATCTGAAACGTATACAAATATGATCTCTCTGACAATTTCACTTCATTTTTGTGTATGAATCCAATCTTTTTCCCAATTCTCTTTTTATATTTGATGTTTGTCTGTTGGCTTCACTTCCCGTCTGTCATCTGGTGTATTCCATCTATTTCCATCTATCTTTCTCAAAATTTTGCTGACTATAATTATCATTTTTGGTAAGTCTTGCATGATATATCCTATCTATTTTTCCATGCTCAGCATGTTTGTGTGTGTAGTCTGTATTCCAAATTTATCGCATGTAGTTTTCTAATTTAATTTAATTCATAACAAATATAAAACGGACAATTTGAAATTAGATAGAGACTAACATTTTCATGAATGGTAATTTTTTCTTGTCATGGAACGTAATTGTGATTATATGAATGATTTAATATGTGCAATCAACTGATTATAATGTGGACTGGTTATGAAGCTTTTGTGTATAAACACAAGAATGGATTGAGCTAACATTTCTTATTATTTTTTCGAAAGGGGTTTTGAATTCTGAACCTTTTGAAAGAAATTGATAGTGCGACTAGATACTTCTGTGAATGATCAGGAAGATAATACTGTATGAAGAAAGTTATGATTTAATGTATGCAATGTAATGAAATGATTTTTTTTATTTCTAAGATGCATGGGTTTGCTGTGATGGTATATTAACAAATTGATTGCAATTGGGTGCATCATCATTTTGCATAATGCAATGCAAATGCTATGCATAAATATATTAGGAAGTTACATTCGTTATGCTAAATAAGAATGCATGTGCTATGAAGCACGATAAGCTATTATGGGTGGATATGTCGGCAAAGAAGTGAATGGAAATAGGTCACAAATGGGTATATATTGATATTTGACAAGTTTAGAAAATAAAAATCATGATTGAAACGAGATGTAGGCCATGTAGACTCCTAATCAATGCAATAATGGGATTTCTCTATTATTTCGAACCCATCACATCTTTGACGACATGGCTGCATAATGAGCATGGGTTATAAACAGGTGGCCAATGGGTCAGATCAGGCCTGTCATTTATTCTTTTGCAAGTGATCATGAGTGGCTCAAAAATTAAAATACTTGACGAACATTAAGCATTATTATGTTCTGAGCTGTTCGATTTACTGTAATATTGGACAGGGATATCGGACAGAATACAGAAAATCAGATTTTGAATATAAGGCCAAAAAAAAAAAATTGTTGTGTTGCCCTCACGGGCCAAAAAACGGGAGGACCGGACGGTCGGCTTTTTTTTTTTTTTTTTTTTAATTTTTTTTTTTTTAGTATTAATGTAAGTATGAACTCCAGATCTTGAGATAAACATGATCAATGGTACAATGCAAAATATGTGAGGTGAGAAGTGTTTTTTGTGCAAAATATATTCATGAAAATTTGACAAATAAATGATTCAAAAAATAAAATAAAAATTGTTGTTTGCTAATATTTATTAAAACTCGTAACTAAAAAGGTAGCACACCTTCCAGTTCCATTTATTTCATTCCAATTCAAGAATTTTGAATTATTATTTTTTTTTTAATATACATACGAAAAAAGATGACTTGATGACTTCTGATCGCTGACCTCTGCACAGAGAGTGCTAGACTTTTACGTATCTGCACGCATACTAGTAGTTTCGCGATCGAGGATTTCAAGTATTACAAGAGACTAGCTAAAAACTAACCTATTTGCAGTATCGTACTACGAATAAGAGACAGCTCGTCTACTATTCGCAGTACTGCAGATACTGCAAATTTTTATGTAGGTGTAGCATCGACATCGTCTTATTCACAGTCCCATATCGGCATCTTCTTATTCACAGTCCTATACTGCGAATTTATTCGCAGTACGATTCTGCGAATAGAGTCTTCCAAAACAAAAACATGTCCGTCGAGTCGCCGAAGTATTTACTGCATTTTCAAGGCGAAAAACACGTAAATATCAAAACAATTACAACAAGCGTGTACAAAATAAAAAATAAAAATAAAAATGCCGGTCGTAGAATTTCGAAATTTACGACCGGGCGGGCGAGGGCAACACATCAATTTTTTTTTTACGCCTAATAATGATAACATTGGATGGATTTTTTCGCATGGTACTTAAAGATATTGGTCTCGCTATGAGTTTTAACTTGATCCTCCTTTTTATTTTGATACCATTTCTCACATTTTTCAATGTTTGACCTTTGTCCAATATCAGGATGAGCAGAAAGAAGATTCAGTGCAAGCTGCATCTAAAGGTATCATTCAGAGAGATTACCAGAAGGACTCTGTCTTATACACAGCCTACTCACCAAATCCATTTGAGAAAATGACAGAGAAAGAAATCCTGGAATACAAGAGGGAAATTGCTGAGAAGACTGGACAAGGTAAGCAAGAGTCGGTATTTTCTAATGCGTGTCCAAAATATGTCCTGGAAACAACATCCAACTAAGCATGGTGAATATACCTCCCATCTCTACAGCCGTGGCACAGAGGACAGCCCAGTTTGCTGGTCACTGCTTTCGAGCCAAGGATCAAATCATATCGGAACTTCTTCTTTGGAGACTCCCATGTCCAAACAGAGGCTGTAGACCATTAACGTACCCTGATACCATATGTAGAGATACTGGCTCGAACTTCAATAAACTAGGAAGTGCAATGTGTAATAAAGATAGTTGGCAAAGATGTGTGTCATGTATCTCGATGGAAGTCGAAGGATGATGATGATGATTTTCTGATCAAGTATATCAATGAAGTGCACCTGAAAACAAAGTGGTGCTTTGGCTCCCGTGCATCACTGTGTCCCAGTATTGATACCTGGTATGGTGTGTATTTGTTCAATCAGTTCAAGCTTATGCTGGTTGGATGTGATTCTAGTTTTTCTCCTGCACAGGGAATCAATTTCCACAGTGAAACCATTAATAAGTCTTGTAAGGGACACTAATGGAAAGTAGTACTAAACACTGACGAGGCTACCCTGTAAATAGGCCATATTTCAAACTAATATGTAATTTATGGTCAGTAAGCCTTAATGGCAATAGCTTGTCATTTTCAATTATTTCTAGGCTTGTAGTAATCACTTGGTTCTATGACATAATCAGGTCCTAAGGTTCATATCTGACATCATCATCCATCAGCTGAAATGTATGCAGGCTGCCATAATGTTTAAGTCATGAACACCTTCAAAAGTTATCAAAATTCACAAACTCAACATTATAAACCTTTAAATTTGCTCAACTCAGTTTGAAGTGAACATGTTTGGAGATGGTTTAGTGAGTAAGAGACAATGTTTTAAACCTTTTCCCTTCTGGGCTAGGCAGTTATTCATTATGGAATTGATTATGTGTGGGATCACACATAAGTGTTTAACCTTTTCTTCTTCTGAGACTGGTAGACAGCAGGTTTTTTTTTTATCGTCATAGTTCTTTTCTGCTTGTCTGTATGGCTTACTTTAATTAGTTGTTTGTTTGCATTTATTTAACATTATATACACCTCAATAATCTGAAAAAAGACAATCCCTGAACGGCTAGAAATTTAAAGTCCTAATTCTGAATAAAGTTGTACCTAAATTTGGACCATAAATGCATTTACAATTATATAACAAGCATTATATAATATATGTCAATTAGGCTTTGTGCATAACTATAAACAAATGTGTTCTTGTTATTTTCCAGATGTGAAAGAAATTGAGTTGATAGTTCAGCAACCAGAAGAATCGCAGCTGAATGGCCCAGGGGGTGATGGCGATAACAGAGATACAATCATCAAGGAAACGAAAACAGTCAAAACAGGTAAATGAGACAACGTAGCGGAATGGAAGTGTGAGTGTGGTTCATGGGTGCTGGTCCAGCTTGTAACAACAGCAAGCTTTTCATAGGCATGGATTATTCAAGGATAGTTGCTTGGCAACTCTAATTCACTTTTGGGTAAAAGGCCATGCGTTATAAGTTGGTGCATGTTTTGGCCCCCAGTATTCACAGAAAATGCGACCATAAAAATCTTGCCAATTTTCATAAAAAATGAATTATCTCGATTCCTGTTCACCCCAGTATAGAAAAAGTATACATATTCTGACAGTAAATTTCACAACGATTCCAAAAATAACATTATTCAAACAAGAATTTTTTTCATATTTTTTTTACAAGTTGACCTAGCATTATTTTTTTACTCTTACACCTCATGATTAAAATTACTTCATTTTTAAATTGCCCTGAATTATAGCTTTTAAAATATATATACTTTGTCTATACCTATCTAGTTCCGTTTTTTGAGATGTGCAATGATTTCCGTGACATGGTAAAATTTGGGTCGCATTACTAGCAAACTATCACAATTAGACCCCTAAATAAATTTAAATGTACATTTGTCATGTATCAAGTTAAAGTACTCATCAGGAGCTTTAATTTGATAGGTAATTTGCCTAGGCAAGTTTAAGAATATGGCTTAAAATTTCACGTTACGATATGGTTACATTTCCTCCATATCCGGTTTTCAGCTCCCCAAGACATTTTTCCTATTTTGTGTCATATCTCATGCAGTGTACATGCTACATGCATGGTTTAGGTATCATTTTAAAGTATTTACCAAGAGCTTTAATTTGATAGGTAATTTGCTTGAGTAGATGTATTTATATGGCCTTAAATTTCATGTTGTGATATTTTTACATATCGGGTCCTCCATATCGGGTCCTCAGCTCCCCAAAGTCATTTTTCCTGTAAAGTGGCATATCTCTTGAACTGTACATGCTACATTTATGTAAAAGGTATCAATGCGAAGTACTAATCAAGAGCTTTTATTTGATAGGTAATTTGCTTAGGTAGGTATAACCAAAGGGACCAAAATGTTTGAAAGAACCCTTAAAATCTCGCACAAAAGGGAAGCTCCCCATATGACAGTGCACCAGTTCATAACGCATGGCCAAAAACTAAAAAACATTTTCTTGGAAATTCCTATGAAAAACTTTATTTTCGAAATTCAACTGTGGGATTCAAACCAGGGACCTCAAGGGCACTCCATGATCCTATCAAACCAGTGGGCAGATGTTAACTGAGCAATAATCAGCAGGATAATCAGTGCGTATATCTCAATATGAATGCAGAAAATTTGTCTGTGTAGTAGCTGTCATTTTTCATAAATGTGATGCGATCTGGGAAAACCCTTCACATGGTGCAAATTTTACATTTTGAGTTCTTAGTTCCATAAGAAAGCTATAATTCCTTTTATAACACTTTTTATTTCAACCTTCTAGAGTGCCCAAGCCCAAAGTTACAGATGTTTGAAGTTAATAAAAAATCAAGACAAATATAACAAAATTGGGGTTATTTTCTTCATTTCTGCAAAATTGTCCCCAGCGTCATGTGAAGGGTTTTCCCAGAGCACATCACAAATTTGCATTATTGTACTCGTAGAGTCCCAGTTTTGACCAATGACTCTTCACATGGTTTTTCAGGTAAAGAACCATTCAAGAAAACCTCTAACATATAGAGACATATTTTTTATTTTTGAGTCCAATTTTAGGCCAGTGGCTCTTAAAATGTTTTTTGTGGTGAACCATTTCAAAAGCCATGTACGAGACAGTTCTTGCGGTGAAGAACCATTTCAAGAGCCATGTACGAGACAAATGTTTAAGTTGTTGGTGCATTCCAGTGACATAGTTTTGAATAAATATAACATCAGGAGCCTATTTCACTAACATTATTTTTTGTGATGGTTGCAGACACTCTCGCAAATTAGAAGCCATCGCAAATATTGTTTGCGATGACTTTTCCAACATCTTTTCACTTCTATCTCCATGGACGAGCCTATCGCAAATTTTGTGATGTTCTCGTCCAAATATGGCGCGAAACAAAATCATGTGATATCAAGAATTTGCGGTGACTTCCATTTGCGATGTTTACTTTAATTTGCGATTGCTCATAAGCACTCGCAAGACATTAATCACAAACAAAATAATCGTAAATGGTTTGCGATGATTTCGGTTTCGGGAAATCCATCGCAAATTTGCGATGATCTCTCGCTTTTGCCATGAAGTTCGGCATTTGCGATGAATTTATACGTTTGTGAAATAGGCCCCTGGCCTATATAACATATGGCAGTCGTTACAGATATAACTTTTCTTCGATCCACATGACAATATATATCTCCCATTTATGACATAATTGGACTCCTGTTATTTCGTATTGTAGAATTTTGTAGGGTTCAAGGAGGTTAGGTTTATTTAATGTTTGCATTTGTCAAGATCTACTAAGTTATAAACATTAAAAAAACCTCCAAAGACACATTGAGATAAATTTTGACAAATTAAGCATAGGGGAAATTGGAGTAGGTTGGTGCTAATGGTAATCATGCTCAAGTAATCACAGGTTCAGGGAGGGAGAGTTTATAGTGTTATTTAGAATGTTGATTTCACAGGGAAGAGATAAAGCTGATTTGGACCAAGGGCTGCATTAAATTTCTCCCAACATCTAACATGATCATCAATGAAAACATTTTTAATTAAACATTTTGTTGTTGTTTTATAACTCCCTGTCTTTGTAGAAGATGGAAATGAAATAACAACAACTAAAGTAGTGACCACTATCAAGAGTAAAGAAACAACATTTGACGGTGAGAAAGAAACTGACGATAAAGAAGATGAGAAAGATGAAAACGAAGGAGAAGATGAGGATGAAGAGAGAGCCGCAGAAGCCGAAGCAGGCAGTCCCGAAGCATCGCCAACAAAAGAAGCATCATCACCTACAAAGAAAAAGAAGAAGTTTCGCACTCCCTCTTTCCTAAAGGGTAAAAAGAAGGAAAGGAAAGCCGAGAGTTAAAGCCTTTTCTTCTTTTGAGTTCCTCTATGTAAATGTAAGGTATTAAATAATACTTGATCTGTATCCAGTCTTGACCAAGAGACTGGTTCTCCTCCTTTGACTGATAGATGAGTCATTGGATTTCTGTGTTATTCGCAGGATGGTATTTTTCAAAAGAAGACATCTATCCTCAACCCAGACGCTGATAAACGAGAACTAAATATTGTGCAATCAGGTTTCCGGTTAAGAATGGTGTCCCATGGGAAAGAGCCATGCTACTTCACTGCTCGCACTGCATGGTTCTCTCTTTTATTTTGTTTTCTTCTATCATTTTTAAAGCTTTTATGTTTAATTTTATGCTTAGTATATCGTCACCAAAGACTTTGTTATTATCATGATTATGATTTGTAGTAAGAGCAATTAAGATAGCCCATAGACTTGCCTGCGTATAGCTATTATTTGCTTGCAACTTTCTAAGTACATTTATGTTCATGTGAGGACCATTTCTCACCATGGGAAAAATAATTGCTCTGTTCTCTATTGTTTTTATTTATTTTAAGAAAAATTTGTGGACAGTGCGATAATCTCATTATAGTGCCGATGGACGATATATAAAAAAATGTGCTCATAGTAAAGTAAAACTAGATGCATTTATTATAGATAGTTTATATATGTTGTATTTAAGTGTATTATGATGATTCGCATCCCACATAATCTTATATAAAGTAATGGTATAATTACAAATTATTACTTGTTCCACACTGGGGAAATTTTGTTAAGAATTACCCATTTTTTAAAAAGAAAAATGCTTGATGATGAGATTGAGGATATAACTTATTATGAACCCAAATATTGAATATGTGCAAAATAATTATTAAAGCTTTTTTTGCTTTGTAGATGTATGTGCTGTTGTTGATGTATAAATAGAACATATTTAATGTGTACTTGTGAATGACCTTTGACCTTTGTGCCTATTGATTCACATCAAACTTGTGAATATAAAGGCCCAGGTGGTCTTAGACCACAATTTTGAATTAGAAGAAAATCAAAAACAAATATTAATTTCAATTACATTCTGATAAAAAACATAACTGAAATTTCCGATTTTGACAGAATTGTCATTTTTTTGTTTCGAAAAAAGCATGTATGATGATAATTATGAATTCAAATCGTGATGTAGTTACATGTGGTGAGCATGTGATCGGCACTTGTGAAGCATGCGGTGTACATGTGATTGTCATAGAATGGCCACATTTTTGCCATAACTTGTGCTGCCTTTTTTTTAACATCATGCTGCTTTTTGTTGAAACGAAAAGAAATATTTTGGCCATATATCGTTCGAAATATGTAATATTTAGTGTTGCCCCCACCCAGTAGCAGCTGTGTAGTGTGTAGACATGTCAGTTGTCGTAGATATTGTTTTAGACTATACTCATGTGACCTATAGCTTACATTCAACATTGAATCATTGTTCTTGTATAATATGCCATTTTTGGTTAGAAAAATAAAAAATAATGGGCACATTTGTGTCCCATCTACTATCATTATTTTTCCTTTAGGTAAAATAAGGAACTATACTATTTTGTTCATGTGTATATTTTTCTCAAAAGATAACGAGGCCATGATGTATAAAGTGCTTGCATTGGTTTGATTGTATGAAACAATGTTTTCAAAATGGTTATGGAATGGATTGATATGGGTTTGATTTTTTTTTGAGAAATGGCTTGTATGTAGCATAAGGGATTTTGTACAATGTATAAACTAAATGTGAATTGTGTACTGGGAGCATGGTGGAGTATTAGTCCTGCAAACTGACTCCTTAAAAAGTTTTGAATCCACCATGTGATTGTCAAATGTGTAACATGTGATAGCCATGTGATGATCATGTGATAGGGAATCATTATTGCATGTGACAAGCAGTGGCAAATATGCTTGTCATTTGTAGCATATCTTTTTCATCATGGGACATTTGATAACTTTCACTCGTGCATCATATGATAGCCATGTGTTTGTCCCTTTCAGAACTGAGTAGTTTACATAATGCTGCAGTTGACATGGGTTTCACTTATGAATAAACATTTGATAATCACATGAAAGCTAAACTGTCACATTTTGTAAATTAACACACGCAATATTTCCGCTCGTAAAATAACTCAACAGCTTTAAGTCTGAATACAGACTTGTAAAATGTGTATAATAATAATTCACGGTATGACCTATGTCATGATGACAAAGTGACTGATTCCCCTGCACTAGTTAAACTGTGATGCGGTAGATCTAGTTGGTCATGTAGGTATTACGCATCAATGCTTAGATCCCACCCACTCACCCCGCCCAT